>PVJS01003868.1:0-72739 GCA_004027185.1 Glis glis | reverse complement strand
ATATGATCCTATATCTAGAAGACCCAAAGAACTCAACCAAAAGTCTACTAGAGCTAATCAACAAATTCAGCAAAGTAGCAGGGTACAAGATAAACCTAAAAAAGTCAGTAGCTTTCATATATGCCAACCATGAATCCACTGAGAAAGAAATCCAGAAAACAATCCCATTCACAATAACTTCAAAACCAATCAAATACCTGAGTATATTTGTATCTCTGTACTAGTTAGGATTCTCCAGAGAGTTGGAACCAATAGGGTATGTATATATATGTATATAGACTCACCCCTCATTCTTTGTGAAGACTGGTTCTGGGACTCATGTGGATACCAAAACCTGTGGACGCTCAAGTCCTTTATATAAAATGGCATAGCGTTTGCATATAACTTATGCACATCCTGTCGTGTGCTTTATATCATCTTTAGACTATGATACCTAATACAATGTAAATAACAATGTAAATTGTTGTTATACAGTATGGTTTAATGACAAGGAAAAAAGCCTGTATATGTTCGGTACAGGCATAATTTCTTGTAAATATTTTTTCACCCAAGGTTGATTGAAACTGAATACCATGGCTATATAAAGCTGATGATAGACAGATAGATAGATAGATGGAAAAGATAGACACAGAGAGACAGATAGATGAGAGGGGACTTATTAGGGGAATTTGTCGATGTGATTATTCCAGCTGAGAAGTCCCATTGCAGGCCTCCTGCAAGCTGGAGAACCAGGGAAGCTGATAGCATGGCTGTCTAACTCCAAAGGCCTCACAACCAGGGAAGCCAGTGGTGTAACTTTCAGTTTGAGGAAGAAGGCCTGAGAACACAGGGGACCCTGGTGCCAGTCCCAGATTCCAAAGGCCAGAGAATGTGGAGTTATGATGTTCCAGTGCAGGAGAGATGGCCCAGCTCCAGGAGAGAGCGATTTCATCTTTTCTCTACCTTTTTGTTCTGAGCCCCCAGCTGATCAGATGATACCTGCTTGGTCCACCAAGTCACAACCAATTTCTTTTGAAAACACCCTCACTGACACACCCAGAAATGATGCTTTATCAGCTATCTAGTTATCCTTTAACCCGGCCACATTGACAGGTAAGATTAACTAACTATCACAATTTCCAAGGTCTGACACTGTGCCCGGGGTAGACCAAGTATGTTGAATTGGTCAAGAGGAACTACAGTGTGGAACGTAGTACACAGAGTCTCTTCCAACTAGGTTTGAGTTACAGCTCAACCTACTTACTACTTGCTAATCTTAGACAAATTACTTAACTTTCTGAGTACTCATTTCCTCCTTTGTAAAGCAAGGATGATACCAAGAATAGAAATCGACTTTTCACATTGACCTAAGAATTCAAGGTCACACTTTCATTTAGAGCAGTGCCTGATGTATACAGTAGACACACAATAAATACTAGCCCTTATTATCACAACCATCTAACATAATGGAATGGTTTCATTGAAGAGCACTGAAAATTGTTATCAAAAGAATCACCAATATAATCCTAGATACTAGGGAGGTTGAAGCAAAAGCACAAGTTTAAGGCCAGGATGGGTAATTTAGAGAGACCCTGTCTCAAAATTAAAAAAAAAAAAGAGAGGGCAGGACTACGGATATAATTCAGTGGTGGTGTGCTTCCCTGGTATGTGCAAGACCCTGTGTTTGATCCCTAGTACAGGAAAAAAAAAGTTTAAAAATCACTTAAGTTGGGAAGTGTCAACAATTTTGACTCAAGATAGACACACATGTCTGCGCCTGGTGGGCAGCCCTTAATTTGCCCTTAATTTGCTTGCTCTTCTGCATGCTTTATTGGTGATTCATCACCAAGGGACCCTCATCTATGACACCTGGCTCAGAGCCCAGTGTCCTGGGGTGTTATTTCAAGTTGGTCCAGCTGTAAAAACATAGAAACCTCAGTCATCAAATGAAGGACAATGAGGGTCTCTGCTGTCTGCGCAGGGAGTGGGTTTGGACAGCCAGGCAGCTGGAAGGTGTTAACATGGGGGTGGAGAGTTGGATTTGGCTTGGCCTAAGGGAACAGAAGGAAGCCCCCCAGCAGCTGGAAATTATCTGCAAACCCTGGGCTTCAATTAGGAGCAATGTTAGAGCAGAAACTGCCGTAGGTAGGAGGGAGACAGGACTGAGGTTCTAGATCATGATGTCCTGCACAGAGGAGGAAATCTGATCCTCTACGGTCAGATGAGTAGCAGGATGCTTCTGCCTCAGCCAGGGCTGTGCTCAGGGTCCCCTGCTCCTCCCCCTGCTCTTGCTGCTGGGCTGCTCATGTAGGGAGCCCATATTCATGGCAGCTTGAAAGCACTGGAGAAAGCCAGCTGCCAAGGGAAGTTGTAAAATCGCAGCAGGCACGTTTCTTTGAGAGCTTGCAGTACTTGGGTCCTGGGAAGGCCCATTCGTATCTGCCTGACTCTCCTCTTTGAGGGCAGATATCATGCATGTAGGAATGTACCAAGACCTTGCTGGGCAAGTGTGTTTACGTTCCATTGCTGCTGTAGCAGATTACCATAAACGCAGACGCCTGAAACCACACGCATTTATTATGTCACAGTCCCTTGGTCAGAAATCCAGTGGCTCAGCTGCTTTCTTTGCGTGTGTCTCACCAGGCTGAAGTCCAGGCATTGACCAGTGTCAGGAGAGAATCTCTAGGTTCATCCAGTGGTTGGCAGAAGTCAGTGTGTGTAGGGCTGAGGTCTCCACTTCCTTGCTGGCCACCATCTGGGGGTCTTCCTTAGCATGGAGAGACCTGTTTTGGGTCATTGTGGTTGTCTCAGAATATCTCAGAACTCATAATGGCACATTAAACCCTTAGGATGTCCTCTCTCCTCTGTCTCCCCGCTTCTGCCACAAGTCTAACATCCAGGGTCAGCTCTTCTGCCGTCCTCTTCTCCTTTAAATGCTCCAGTGATTGGCTGGGGCCCGCTTGGTCATCTGGGATGATCTCAGTGTTGTGAGGCCTGTAATCATAATTACATCCGCCCAGCCTCTTTTGCCTCTTTTGCTATGTAAAGTAATGTATTTACATGTCCCTAGGAATTGGGGCTTGGAAATCTTCCTGGATATTATTCTGCCCACCACAGTTAAGTGCTTTTCATATTTGTCCCCCTTAATCCTCACAACAGCCCAATAAGGGAAGCATCGTTATACCCATCTGATGGGAAAGAAACCGAGGTTCTGGAAGGTTTGTATCACAGCCTACTAAGTGCTGGAGCTGGGGTTTGAACCGTGCTCCAGAGCCCATGCTCCTTCCTCTGCCAGAGAGGGCAGAGTGGAAGCCAACCAGTCCTGTGACCTGACACACTCCCTGCATGTCACACCAGTGCTGCTTCTCAGTTCAGCGAGGTCCTCACTGTCCCCCACAGATCTCCAGCTCTCCCCCAGGTACGCGATATGAGTGTCTGAGGGTGCAGCAGAAGAGAGAGAGCAAGCTCCACTGGAGTTACTGAGGAGACATTCATGAAGGACTGCTGATGGGGCTGTGGGCGGGGCTACAGGAAGCCACCAAGGGAAGGGAAGCACCCTAGAGGTGAAGGCTTGTTGCACCAGGTCTGGAGCATCACAGGGAGGAGACAGTTACCAGTAGCCTGAGGGGAAGGGGAAACTGCAGGAGGGGCTGCCACGCAGGGGCCATGGCTGCTAGAACGGAACCCTGTCACTACGCCCCTCAGCGGGACCCTGTCACTACCAGCCCAGCAGGAGGGGGTGGCCAGTCCCTACCTGACCTCACTCTCCACACCCCCCAACTTCCGTTATGGGCAAATCTCAAGCAGAAGTCAGCGGGAAAGGGAGGCTGTTTAGCAGCTCTTGAAATTATCTCTGCAGGCGCAGAGCCGAGGTGAGGATCTGGGAGACCGTCCAGCCTGCAGGACTGTCCCCACGCCCTAGAGACTGGGCGTGATGGTGGCACTTGCTTTGGACAGTGTGCTGCCAAAACCGATTACCATAAATGAGAGGCTTACACCAGGAGTTTATTCTCTCCCAGTTCTGGGGGCTGGAAGTCGGAAACCGAGGCTCCAGCAGGGCCACGCTCCCTCTGAAGGTTCCAGAAGATTCCTTCCTTGCTTCTTCCGCGCTTCTGCCAGACCCAGCTGCCTTGGCGTTTCCTGACTCGAGCACATGGTCTTCTTCTCTGTCTGTGTCCTCTCTTCTTCGTATAAGGACACCAGTCATTTGATTTACTCTGCAGACCTTTAACAAAATACAGCTGCAAAGACCCTATTTCCAAAGAAAATCACATTCTAAGGTTCTCGGTGGACACGAATTTGGAGGATACCATTTGACTGTCTATAGCCAGTGACATGCGTCCCTTCTGGGCAAGAGCTTTGTGACCTGGCGCGCAGTTTGCCGGCTCCCTTTGTCCTCGCGGTCAGCAAGGCCCAGGCAGTAGCGGCTCCCTCGGCCTGGGTCCTGGGGTGGGGATGAAGTAGAAGAGAGCCCGGCTGTCCTGCAAAGGAAATGTAACAAGAAAAGAAATAAGCATGTCACCTGCCCTGACAGATCCCAGGTACAGTGTGTAACCACAGAGGTGTCCCCAGAGCCATGGCAGCTCCCCTGCCCCTCACACAGGAACACCCTTGGGTTGACCAAAGCCACCCCGCAGGCTCACTGATCAGCTTAGTCCCAATACATTGGCGGCATCTCACTGGCCTATAGCTCCTCTATGGGGCCAAGGCTCAGAAAGAAATAGGACTTTTACGACTGCTTTTCGTATCCTTAGAGGGGCAGGTTTTCCGGGATAAAAAGCACGGGCATTCTTTGAAATGAGCTGCGGAGTAGCCGTCTGTGTTTCCACTGACAGTCTCACCTCCAGCGTCAGAGGAGCCCCAGCAGCAGCAGCCAGGCATGTCCACTGAGAAACCCTTTGTTCTCTGTCCCCACCAGGGCCCTAGCTGTGCCCCGCCCTGCCTGCTATGCTCCCTTGTGCAAAACCTCTGGGGACACTGTGCCCCTGCAGCTTGTTCCTTGATCTCTGTGGGTCCTCCGAGTACATCTGCCAGTCTGCTTTTCTCTAACTCTGATCTCAGGGTGGTGTGGGCCATGCATGCAAACTCCTATCAGCTGGGCTTTAAAAATTAAAAATGACGCGGAGCTGGGTGTGGTGGCACACACCTGTAATCCCAGCTACTTGGGAGGCTGAGACAGGAGGATTGCAAGTTTGAGGCCAGTCTCTGCAACTTAGTGAGAGTCTGTCTCAAAATAAAAATTAAGAAGGGCTAGGGATGCAGCACAGTGGTAAAGCACACCTGGATTGAATGTGAGCTGGCATCACACCGCCGCGTGAGACAGTCCTACAGATTTGGAACCGTGAGAACAGTTGCCTGGTTCCACGTCCCTTTAACCTCACATGCCTGACTGGATGGCAATGTGGACTCAGTGGCCCCACATGCTAACCGCTACAGAGCTGCAGCTCCACCCTCTTCCCCAACCACAGGCCCAGGGAACACAAGGGTAGCAGGAAAGGAAGAAGTCAGACATACCGAGTCCAGAGCAGCTGTTCTCAGAGTGGTGTCTGGATCCCCAGCAGCCACACACCTGGGAACCTGTCAGAAATGCACATTCCTGGGCCCTGCCCCCAGCTCCTAACCCAGACCCTCTGCATTGGGGCCCAGCATTCTGCTTCAGTGAGCCTTCTGGGTGATTCTGGTGCACACTGAAGTGGGAGAGCTACTGGCTTAGAGTCTAACCAAAGGGGACAGGTGGCCTGCCTTCAAGGGAGCCATCGTGGTAAAATGTCATCGACTCCCCTTTGCTTCAGGAGCAGGGACCCACCTGAAGTACAGTGCAGAATCCCTCAGAATCCTGGTTGTCTCCTGGCCTGCTGGGTGATTTATATTAGCTGTAGGTCACAAGTGCCAACTGGGGGCAGAAGCACCCAGGAGAGAGGCAGGTCAACTGTAAGTGACGCCTCTTGCGTGGACAGCAGCGTCTCCAGCATCTCAGGATGGAGGAATGCATGCTCCACTTTTGTTTGCACAAAAACCAATGTGTACTTCCAAGTGGCCCAAGGACTCCTTGGCCCTCTCAATAGAGTTTAGAAACACTTTGAGAAACTGGTTTCACTGTAGTTTACAAAATGCCGTTTTGTCGTCCATCAAGAGACTTAGTATCTGAAATCTGTGTTAATGTCTTGTGACTTTCCATTTATAAGATGTCATTTTGATAAAATGCAGAAAGCTTCCATGTGGTTACTCAATGGTGTCTCCTTGTCCAAAGAATGAAGTAAACAAAACCAGGGATCCCCTAGAGAAATGACGGATCAATACTCATTCCACCAGGTGGCAAACTCTGAGGGGCCTATGTGGCAATGTGTAGAGAAGGGGAGAAAGAAGTCATACTCTATCATAATTTGAAAGAAAATTTGTTCATTTTTGACAGCCACAGGGACTCCTAGGCCCCCCAGAGCAGGTTCTGATAAAATAGTCTAAGAGCTCAGAATAACCAGCTCTGTACTGAAAAGTTGGCAGCATTCCATACCCAGGCATGCCTGAGCGCTGGGTCCTCTAGAGATGGACAGAGCTCTGGACAAATCCATGACTTGCTAATGGATACATTCCTCTTCTTCCCTGGATCAGGCGATTCTCTTAATTTTGCCTGACAGTACTAGATTGCTTGAAAAAGGGTACTGGCTTACTTACACATCCCCAAGTCTTTGAATCAGGAATCATTTTTAATTTTGTTTGTTTAGTGAAAAGGTTGAACTTCTCAATCTTTCCCTCCTCTCTCCCTTGTGAACCCTCATGGTATTCTGAACTGTGGTATGGTACTGGAAAGGAATATGCTTGTGATTCATGCTCCAATAATCCCCCCCCCAGTCTTTCCTTTTCCAGGGCTGAGACCTAGGCCTATTTGGCTTCCTTTTTCTCCCCCAGAAATGTTTTGTGCCAGCGGGACTGTAAGCTAGACGAAAAGCTATCAAAGCACTAAGGGAAGGAATCGATAGTAATATATGTAAGTGCATGCATATATCACACATGACAGGCTTATTTCTATGCAAGTTAAGATATTCTCAGTGCCTCTAATTGGCACCCTGCCTCGCTGTGTGCATGCATGCTCTGAGGGGATATTCATGGCTGGACTCACCCTGCAGGGGCAGAGTGGACAGCTGCCTATGGGCTGCGATTTGATTTTCCTGCAGGGACCTCTCTATGGCCATCCCAGCTGGCTCAGGCCTAGTGTCTGCTGAGGATTCCCACATCACTTACCTCTTGGCATCCAGGCACTGAAAGTTGTTTAAATGCAAATTGTTTTCCAGGAGGTAGAGACATTATTATTCATTAATATCTGGGCTTTAATGAGTTTATCAGCTTAGAAGAGAATATGCCAGGGTCTTGGGTAATAGAAGCCAGGGAGATATGTTTTAATAATGACAGGTAGGAGGAAGGAGGAAGTTTTGAAATACTATGGAAACTATAGCTATAGATTCAAGGAATGGCATGAGACACTGATTATAAGGTAAGGAGTAAGATGAAGAAAGGGAAGCAGGAAGATGGACGATAAAACGCCTCCACGCGTGCACAGCTCATTTCTACCTGGAGTTCCCAGCGACTGTCTGAGCAGGACGGCTTATAGACACCATTGCTGGAACGCGGATTCACTCCACCTGTGCTGTGGCCTCACTGCTTCCTGCACTCGTTCATTTATGAAACACTTAGGACATGCCCAGGCACTGTGGACATATCAGGAAAACAAAACCAGGCAACCCCATGGCTCATGGAGCTTGCATTTTAGTAGGAGATGGGAAGAAACAAGACACGAAAATAAGGAGTATGCTGTATGTTAAATGGTGGTGGATGCTATGGAGAAAAAGAAAGTAAGAAAGGGCGGCCATTAAAAATAAGGTAGTCAGAGAAGGCACCCTAAAAGGTGGTAAGAGTGAGCAAGTCGGGCATATGTCAACGCAGAGGTCCTTTCAGGCAGAGGGGACAGAAAATGCAAGGCCCTGCACCAAGAGCAGGCCTGGCTTATTTGAGGAGGCAGGGGAATGACTGATATGTCAAGATTAGGATAGCTAAGGGCGAGATTAGTAGGCGATGAGATCAGAGAGGCCGTGGGAGCTCCAGTTCATGAACGCCTTGGTAGACTTTAACTTTTACCCCGAATGAGCAGGTTTTGAGCACAGCAGTGATGTCATACAACCTACAATATAACAGGCTGTTGCGCAAGTTGACAAATTTTTTCTGTAAAGAGCCAGAGTTGGCAAATGTTTTGCAGGCTAGGAGGTCTCTGTTGCAATGTCCTGACTTCTGTCATGGCACAAAAGGAAACACAGATAAGGTCAACTAATAAGCGTGGCTGTGTTCCAATAAAACTCCTTTTACCCAAACAGGTAGCCAGTCAGAGCTGGCCCATTGCAATAATCCAGAAGAGAGATAAAAGTGGCTTGGATCAGAGTTGTAACAGTGAAGGTGGCAGAAGAGGTCAGATATTAGCTGTATTTTGAAGGTGGAGCGGGTAGGATTTGCTGTCAGACCAAATGCGGATATGAAAGAAACCAAGAAACCAAGGAGTCAAATAGAACTCCAACGTTTTGGGCCCTGAGTAACTTGAGAAATGGAGTCACTCCTATGGAAATGAGAAAAACTGAGGGGAGGTGGATGGAACAGGGGGGGATCAGGAATCAGTTTGGGACATGAGAATTTAAGATGCCCTTAGGATAAAGAATTGGATTAGATGTTCCCTAAGCCTCCTTCCAGCTCTAATATTCTATGATTCCACAACTGCGAGACAATAACATCTACCCCCAGCAGCTTCTGCTGTGATCATGTTCTTTAGGGAGACCTTCCACGCTGCCTCACTCCATCTTTCCCAAATGCAGTTGGTGATTATGCTGGCTAGCGATCCATTGCTGGAAGGAAGAAACACTGCAAGGGAGGCAACTGCCAGCTGAAACCAGCAGGAGGACTTGGAAGAGTGGCATAAATGGTATATGTGCCCAAGGAGGCTTTGAGGGCTGCAGGCAAACTCCTGTGTATCTTAGTTTCCTGGAGCTTATTTGTAATGGAGGGTTGTCAGCCCACCAGGCGAAGCATGTTCAACTGATTCTCAGAGAAAAGCAAAGCAACTTCAGCTTCACGTCCGTTCTGCGTGCAGGACAGGCACACAGCAGACGTGCTCCCTCTCTTCAGAGGTTCCCTGAGCCAGCCATGTGTGGACCCCAATAGCTCCTGTATCCCTCCAGGACCCAGACATGGTCTTTGCCAATATCTTCTCCAGGCAGTTTCCTTCCTCTTCTCGCTCATCTCTCCTCACTGGAAGCTAAGTCTCCTCTCTGCCCCAGTTCTTTCCACACAAGTGGCTCTGTGCCAATGGGGTTGTTTGCTGGGTAGGGCTGGCAAACCGCATTGGGAGTATGCTGATTGTAATATATTTAAAATATGAGCATTTATCAGAAGTAGCAGATGGAGGCAGCAGCGTGGAGCTCCCAGAACGGAGGGCACGGAGCGTTTCACTCAAGTGTAAAGCGCGCACCCTCTAGACTCAGCTGGCACCAGCTCATAAAACCAGTGAAGAGACGGAAAGGAGGGGGGAGGCCACCTTCGTGCTAGGTTGCGAGGTCATAGTGTTCCCTGACCTTGAGTCCTCGGTGCCTCAAAGAAGCATTCACTCTACGATGGGAAGAACAAACCTTCCCAGCTGCTTTCCTTAATATTTTTTACTTCCTGAAAGCCTAGTAATTTTAATAAAAATTCTGATGCTCAAAACAAATGGAAATACCAACCATTTCATTTATGTATGTGTGCAGTAATTCCTTTAACTAATGTTCGTTACATGCCTCAGACATGCTGGAAGCCGTGGAATACTCTGAGACAAAGAGGGAGGCAGAAGATATATTTTAATTCTTAAATATTAGACAAGTCAAAAGTATTTCAGTTTTTGTTCATTTTTTTTACCACCATCCTCACAACCCACTGCAAAGCACAAATATATTCAAAACCTAGTCTATTTACTATTTGAACTAAGAAGTATGTGTTTTACTGATAAATTTCCTCGGGGCACAAGTACCAAACTCAATACATTAGTGGGAACAAACCAATGATATTAGTTTCGAATGGCCTGTTTGAGAAAAGAACTAAGATAGTGCCATCCCATTTGGCAAGGTCAATTTTAATAGCCGATCTTAGGTCTGCAGAAGGGCCCCAAGTCACTCGACAATGGGCCTATAGATTATATCTATAACAGTAAACCTTTGGGGAAATGCCTTCCATTATTTTTGAGAGACTTAGAAATGTACAGTGACTAAATCACATATTTCTTCATTATGGCCCTTTTATGAGAACCTCAAAATAGGAACTTTTGCATCATTATATATGAAAGGTATGGGTCCCCTCCTTTAAAAAGTTCTCCCCAAATACCCTAGTCAGAATTAATCACTCCTTCCCTTGCTACCACCAGGGAGGCATAATGTCACATTTAAATATACCAAGTTTTGTGCTTAGCTATTTCTCTTGATACACTGAGAACTTGTCAAAGAAAGTATAGCTTAGTGCCTGGCACACAATCGGTACTGAATACGTTGAATAAAAGACTAAAATCTGTGCAGAAATATATGAGGTTATAAAGAAGGGGAAAATAAAGATTACTGAATATCCATTTTATCATATTATCTTCAGGGTAAAGTAGGTGTGTTAGAAAAGATCCCATTTTAATGAATGGCAGTATTTCCAATCTATGGGCTCTCAGAGTCATTCTTTCTATTTTATTTCTTGTTTGTTTATTTTTTATTATTTTTTTATTTTTTTGTGGTACCGGGGATTGAACGCAGGGGCGTTCTACCTCCGCGCTACACCCCCAGTCCTATTTTTTATGCTTTATTTTTGAAACCGGGTCTCATAAAGTTGCGGAGGGCTTCACTAAGTAGAGAGAGAGAGAGACAGGGGGAGAGAGAGAGAGAGAGAGAGAGAGAGAGCTGAGTCTGGCCGTGAACCCGGATCCTCCGGTCTCCGCCTCCCAAAGTACTGGGATTACAAGCGTGCGCCACCACGCCCGGCTCTTGTTTGTTTATTTTTTAAGTTGTTGATTCAATAACCTTGCTGAACATTTGCTCAGTTTCAGATTGTATGATTCCTTGGGGGTACAAAGGTGATGTAGACACATTCCTGCTCTGCGTGTAGCCTGTGCACTCCATGGGGCTGGGGGAGAATTGCCTTCAGAGACTGAGAGAGCACTGTGGAGGAGAGGGCCAGGGTAGAGAAGGGACTGTGTAAATTGAAGCTCAAAGGTAGCCCCAGAGTGTGTCAGGCAGACCCATGGCTCTCTAAGGTGGAGGTATGGCCCCCTCTGGAAGTTTGGAAACACTGGGGGGCATTACTGATGGTCACTGACAGGAGGACAGCTCTGTCATGCTGACTGTCTTGCTATGACTGGTCTAATCTATATCACAAAGAATCGCCCTGCATCTAGCATGCTTGAATGTGCCACCAGACACTCATGCAGATGATAGTATGGCTCTAATGATCTGAGCCTAACACCTAACTCATGTCACACATGAATACAAGGTGTGCATTGCAAAGTTTTAGTAGAAACTGCATTTTCTAAGAACATGACTCCCTTGTGAATCCAAGGAGTATTTTGCTCTCTGGAACTTGGCCAAGAGTTGTTCGCCATCTTGAAAAGTCATAACACTGTCCCATTGCTCATGGTACTTTTTCACCAACATAATACACCTGAATCATTCTTTGCTTGGCCTGTCAATCCCCAATGATTCTGGGCAAACTTTATATTACTTTGTTATGACTTTGAGTATAATTATGCCTAAGCATTTCATATAGACATACATATTTTATTTCGCATTACTTGTCTTTTTCATACTATAGTTAAAGCACTATTTGGGATTTTAAAAATTGTGAGTATATATAGTGTATGTTATTCATAACATTTATTTGAAGATAAAGTCAGGTTAATTTTTTTGCATATGAAAAGAGGGCATTGGCTCTATAAGGCTGAGGACCTGTGAGATGGGCAATGAAGGAGGAAAGATTTTTCTAGGCAGTCCTTCTAAAGCTTTAGTGTGTACAAGAATCATCTGGAGATCTTCTTAAAATGTGGCCACTGGTTCTATGGTTCTGAGATGAGGCCTGAGA
Source organism: Glis glis (assembly GCA_004027185.1). Lineage (NCBI taxonomy): Eukaryota > Metazoa > Chordata > Mammalia > Rodentia > Gliridae > Glis > Glis glis. Next base: position 60,643 of record PVJS01003868.1, on the reverse strand, counting down.
GGCTGTACTTCCAAGGAGCCCTCAAGTGCTGCTGCTGCTGCTGCTGCTGCTGGTGTGTGGGACACATTTCACAGAAGAAAACGCAGGTGCAAAGATATGGAGAACTGGAAGAGATTTTTTCTGGAAGTAACCTGTAACTTGGTTTAATCCGATCACAAAGTGCCAAGTTCTGGGAGGTGGGAGGTGAGGTTAGTGAAGGATGTGGGGTCAGAGCATGCAGGACTTTGCCCAACTGGTTTGGCCTTTGTTTTATAAACAATAGTGCACCTTGAAAGGATTTTAAGGAAAGCCAGGTACTATTAGATCTCTGCACCACGTGGGATGGCTCTGCTGTGGGAGTGCAATGAAGATGCGTTCACAATGATATTGCCAAGAGATCATGAGGACCTGCTTTGAGGAAGCTGCAGCAGAAGTAGAAGGAAGAGGTTGGGCTTGGCATTCAGAATTAGATTTCCTGAGACATGGGGATTGATTGAGTGTGTGTGTGTGTGGGGGGTGTAGGTGAGAGAGTGAGAGAGGACTAAGGATGGCGTGTAAGCTCCTGGTTTATGCCCTGGGTGTGGAGTGATACCTTGACCAGCAACACTGACAGAGGAGGTCAGGCTTGAAGATCAAGTTCAGGGAAAACCACAATGATATTCAAATGGGCTAATGTGAGGACTTTTAGTAAGAGTGTTTGTGTCGCACTACAGCAGAAGTCACTCATATAGCTATGTTCATTTGCCAATGTCGAGTGGATTTCCAAGGAGTGGAGGAGGAACACGTGCAATTCCAAATCCATGGCTGTTCAGTCCATGGGTTAGGGTCAGAAGAGAAGGGGCAGTACTTATATACTTACTTTATTATGGAAAATGCATTAAGCATTATAATCGTTTGGATGTGCAGAGTAGAAAATGCCGGTGGAATGAATTTCCTGCTTCCCAGGATTAGTCTCTTCCCTCTGTCTCCTATTCTCACTCATACAACATACTCACACACCAGACTGTGCCTTTTCTGAGCCCCTAGTTTACAGGCATTTGCATAGTAGTGACTTTGGAGAGGTCCTGTGAGATCACAGGCCGGATGCCCCTATTCCTGTATTTAACTGTGCAAACTCCATGAACATCATGACTAGCTAATCCTCATTGAGAACCAGGGGCCAGGTCCTTGTCCATAATCTTAAACCATTTTATCTCATTCCATTTTCAGAATAACTTTAGAAAGAAACTTCATATGTGACGAGATTGAAGCTTATTGAGGTCAGATAATTCAGCTAAGGTCACACAGAGAGAAGAAAAGATGAATCTATCGCTGATCCCATTTTTCTCACCCACTCTACAATTCATTTCCTCCTACCTCTCCCAGTCATCCTGAAATAATAGCCATCCTTCGGACACCACACCACTTTATACCTCTGCACACACTGAGTGCTTCTGCCTGAAGTCCTCCTGTCTGAAATTCCACCATCAACTTCTTACCTAATATTCTTTTTTAATTTAATTTTATTTTTGTTATTGGGTATTGAACCCAAGGGCATTCTACCTCCAAGTTACACCCCCAGCTCTTTAAAAAATATATTTTGAAAAAGGGTCTTGCTAAGTTGCTGAGGGTCTCACTAAGTTGCTGAGGCTGGCCTCAAACGTGCAATCCTCCTGTTTTAGTGTCCCAAGTACTAGGATTACAGGTGTGTGCCATCATGCCCAGGTCCCAGTATTCTTTCAATGTCCTACCAGTGGTCACAGGGTCTGTGAACCCTCTTCCAAGCCTCCTGACTATGCCCTGTACACATTTCCCTTCTTGCCTGCATCATGCTGCACTGTGATGTGCATTTATAAGTCCCTGCCTTTCTCCAGGGTGCATGCTCCTGCAGGGCGGGACCATGTCTTAGTCTTTTTCTAGCATTGTGCCTTGTATACAGGACTGTCCAGTCAAGGCTTTTGAACAAACTGGCATGCACGGTTATTAGTATGTCTTCTGTAAATGTCACTGGTTATAAGAGTGCTTGGGAAACACATACCAGTTTCTAAAGAAAGTAGACAGAAGGAGGTCAGGCTTGGAGACCAAGTTCAGGGAAAAAAGTTGTCTTGGAAAAATCATAATCTTCCAACACAATATTTATATATACAGTTCTTTATGAAAACTGGGTTTCACAATGGACTCCCTGTCTCATGAAATCCCTCACCATTAACATTAGACTTAATTATTTAAGTTTAATTTATTGGGAGTCAATATTTAATTTAAAATCTAATTCCTATGAGGATTTTAATAAATAATAGCATTTAATGACACGTCAGTATATAAAAACACTGGAACAGGGTCTTACTAAGGCTGGTCTCAAACCTGAAATCCTCCTGTCTCAACCTCCCAAATACTGGGATTACAGGCATGCACCAACACACCCAGCTAGATAACTATTTCTAACATTAAACCAAAAATAACTTTCTTATAACTTTGTTCCAATGTGCACAGGTCTTTCCTGTGGAACCATACGAAAAGTTTATTTCTTCCCCAACATAATAGCCATAAAATCAGCTATCATTGCACCTGAATCTTTAATTTTCTATGTGTAACATGTGTTTTGCATTAATTCTTCATATGGTGTGTGTTTAAGGTGCTTCACTACCTAGTTACCTTCCCTTAGCCATACTCTATTTTGACAATATCTTTTTAAAAAATACATTATGTTCATCAGCAATTAATTTATAAAATGAAAAGGTTTATCTTGGCTCATGGAGATTATCTTGGCCTTTTCAGTGCAAGATTGAGTGGCCGCGTTGCTTTTGTCCTGCAGTGGGGGGTTGGGGGCACATCATGGCAGGAGCATGTGGTGGAGCAAAACTCTCACCATGTGCACCAGGATGCAGAAGGCAACAGGCAGAGACGGGGTGCCAATAGAACCCTTTGAGGGCACACTCCCAGTGACCTAAGGATGTTCCACCAGGCCCCACCTCCAAGTAACACCACCATGGGGACCACGTTTTAAACACGTGGACCTTGGGAGATATTCGACATTCACACTGTAGCACAGGTATTTAAATATTTTTTTAAAAGATGCACTTTGCCAATGCAGAAAGTGATTAGTACAACCTTGCCCCTCCCTTCTCTAATTTCAATTTCTATTAATGCACCCTAATATTTTATTAGTTTTTTTTCTTGGAAATAATATCCCATTTTTGACTCTCATTGAACTTTACATCTTTTTCAAGTGAACTGCTGTCAATCAAGAGCTTTCCTACCTTGTATTTAAGTAGTTGATTCTTTGAACTTAGATGCAAAACTTAACATTTAACCCTATTAAGTTGTATATCATTAATTTCATTCCCTCATTCTCCTTTTCCAAGGTCTTTTGATTCAAGTTTGATTTTTAAATATGGCTTATCAGCTTTACCTCCATATATCATATATACATTCAATAAGCCAAGTTTATATTGGAATCTGCCCAATTTGCTGAATAAAATATTTACAATTTTAGGAGAGTAGAAATTTACCTTTAACAGTGGCTCTCAAACTTGAGTGTGCCAAACAATTACCTAGGACATTTGTTAAATGTGTTGATCCCCAAGTCCCATTTCCTGAAATTTGGATTCAGTAAGTATGGGATGTGACTCTAGGAAGATACATTTTTAACAAGGGCCATATGTGATTCAGATGCTTTTGGTCCTGGGCCACACTTTAGAAATGTCTTCAGAAATTGACTGTAGGTCTAAGTTGACATTCTGTGTTCAGTGATTTTAATGAAGTTCTGTGGTTTTCTAGTACAATGTTGGATGCAGGATTAATACCGACTGAATGACAGATGAACAAAAGAAGATATGGAGGGTAGAAGAGGTGCTCAGTTAATAGCTCACCTACATTTCACCACTTTAATCACAGAGCCAATATGATAATATCTTTAAAATACTTTGTGTAATTAAATTATATTATGTCTTTGATGTTTCCCATTGGGGGAAAAAAGAGGTGTATTTTGCATGACCTTTTCTTAATGAGCATATGTTGTCTCTTAGTGATCATTGCTTTCCTTTCCAAGAGCTCACAAATCATGTGTTTAATTCTTCTGTCTAGAGTCTCATTGAAAAGTAAATGGTGTCTTATATTAAAATGGTGTCTTATATTATGCTAAGTGGAATTAGGTGGTCTCTGAAAGTTAAGGGTATATGTTTTCTCTCATGTGTGGAAGCTAGAGAGAAAATAGGGAACAAAAACCTACTTCAGATAAATGAGGAGAGAGATCAATAGAATAGAGGAAGAGGACTAGGGAAGGGAGGTGGGATTAAGAAGGAGGACAGAGGAAGGAAACAGTTCAAATAATGTTATGCCAGTATTCAAAGTTATCACTGCCAATTTCACTAACATGTATGGGGAGGCAGAAGTGGGAAGTGGGATGGAGTTCAGAGGGAAATACACCAAGTGATGTGTGCATGCATGAATGTATCAGTTTGTATCTTACTGTGATATATGATTACAATCCACCAATGAAAGTGTAAAAAATTAAAAATAAAAACCTACTCTATGTCCAAACAAAAGAAAATCAAACAAAGCAAACAAACAACAACAAAAACTCCAGAGCCAACAAAAACCCTCTCTGCTAGTTCCTGCTTTACTCTTAAGAAATGAGGGCACAGGTTTGGTGTTTGACTTATTGACTTCACTTCAGACCATTGTGGTTGTCTTTATATCTTAATATGTTTGCAGATAAGAACCCAAGTGCTAGACACTTCAACAGGAGCTATTTCTTACTGTCCTCTGAATTTATACTTTTGAAAACTTTCAAAATCCACAGAACCATTCAAAAAGTAATATACTTTAAATAGCTCAACAATTATTAGCATTTTGTCGCATTTGCTAGATTTTCTTTTCCCCTGAGGCAATGGGTTGCCGTGTTTCTTTTAGTCTCCTTTATTTTAGAAAAATTCTTCTACCCTGTTTTCTACCTTTCTAGATGGATGCCAGAATTCTCGCAGTATATTTCTTATTTATATTTGTTTCTTTTTTCAGTGTAGACTTTGAACCACCTAAAACTTTACATATTCAAATAATAAAATTAAGGAGGATTAAAAATAAACTTTAATATTTGGTCCTAAAGGGGACTATGGCAACACACAGTGGTGTTCACTGCCAATTTTAAGGAAGCCAGAGAAGGCTGATCCTGAGTGAAGGAGAAAGGGAAAGAAGGCTGGAGAATCCTAGACCTCAGAGAACTCCGAGCAAGCTCAGCAAGGCCATCAGAGATTTCTCCAGAAAAAGTCAGCTATCAGAGCAGTCCCCCATCTCCCAGGAAGGGGCTGTCTGAGTTTCCCCACTGGCCTGCATTGGCTGGGAGCAGCCAGTAAGAAGAGTGGCCTGGGCATAATCTCAAGGTTCACAGCCCCAGGTCTGCAGGTCAGGAGACATGAGCATGTGATGCTCATGGCTTTAACACCAGGCTTCCACTCCATTCTTCTGATTGCTCAGGACAGATCTGGAGGGTCCCCACTGAGGCTCTGTTGAGATTTCACCACAGCCCAGCCTCTCACTCTGCTCAGTTTGGCTTTCTTCTCTGTGCTGCCCTGCGACTGACTTCAGGACCAGTTCCTGATATTTACCAGAATTGCTCCCTGCTCTCATTACCTGTTAACACCTGTCAACCACATCACACTCCGCGGTAGGTGCTATAATCACCCCCCATTTACACATGAGGAGACCAAGGCCAGAGAGTGGCTCAGTGAGTGACTGCCTCAAGGTGCCCACACAGCTGCGGAGTGGCAAAGCCTTACCTCAGAGGCAGGCATTCTGACTCTCTGACCGGCCCCACCTGCCACTCACTGCACTTCGTGGTAATACTGAGATTGCTGTTAGCATACCCAGTGTCATAGTTCTATCATATTTTCAAGATGCTTTCCTAAACAAACATGTAGAGGAACTTCCTGGAGATTTAGTTTCAGAGAGGATTTGTCCTGATTGTGCAAGAAAAGTATTGTTGGTAAAGACAGTTCTACCTGAATCCTTATTCTTCCACAAAGCTTCACCCTAACCTGGGCTAAGCTGCTCAGTTTTCCTCCAGCAACATGATATACCTGCCCCTCCCAGTTGGCAGAAGGAAAGAATACGTACGGCACAAAGAACAAAATGAGAGCTAAATAGGCTCCTCTTTCCTAAGACAAGAGCAGTTCTTATTCCCTGACCTATTTGAGAGTGTGCGTATTCGCAGCTTGTATAATGTAGCTAAATCAGCCTATTTAGTATTTATGCAATCTGCTCTGTTTTCAACAAACTCTTTAAGATGTGACTTATCCAGAAATCTGCAAGGTTGTGCAACAGCTTCTCTTATAGGGAAACTGAAGAAATCTTTAAGACTATGATTACAAACTAGAATGAGGGAGGAAATCTTTCTACTTCTCTGAGGCTCTAAGGCCAACCGTAGGATAACCAACTCTCCTGGTTTTCCCTAGGGTTGAGAGTTTTCCCAGGACATGGGACTTTATTTGCTGAAACTGGGAGAATTCTGGGAAAACTGGGACAGCTGGACGCCTTACAATGGGTGCTTTATGGCTCAGCCCTGCTAGTTAATGGAAATGCCTGTCCCTCTCTTGTAGATGCTATTATTTAAAAAGCATTCATATGTTATTCTTAAATGAGAAAATTGCTTATCAAAACTATAGAAGGAAATGAAGAATAAACTAAAAGGCACATATGAGCTCATAATACAATAGTCACTATTTAAACCTTTCAATACCTCCCATGATTTTTACTTTGTGTATGTGTGTGTACATACCTATATTTTATAAGTAAAAAATTGTGCAGTGCAAATAATTCTGTGTCCTGATTTTCACTTACCATGTGTGCATTTTTCCACATCAATGAACATCTTCTGAAAACACCATTGCTAATGGTTGCATATTTTCCATTGAAGATGTGTTATACTTTAATCATTTCCTGTTGTTTAGCATTTAGGCTAAATTTTGTTATTAAAGATAATGCTGCTAGTAATATCTTTAGGTATTTTTTAGTCCCCATCCCTGCCCCCCATCAGTACTAGGGATTGAGCCAGTACTAAACCCTCTACCCTTTTTATTTTTTTTTTTTTGAAACAGGGTCTCTCTGAGTTACTCAGGCTTGTCTTGAACTTGTATTCCTCCTGCCTCAGCCTCCCTGGTTGCTGGGATCACAGGCATGCATGACTATGCCTAGATGATCTTTTAATTTCTAGTAGTTTTTTTTTTAGAAGTTTCTTTTTTTTTTTTGCGGTACCGGGGATTGAACCCAGGGGTGTTGTTCTACCTCCGCGCTACGCCCCCAGCCCTATTTTTTTATACTTTATTTTGAAACCGTGTCTCACGAAGTTGCGGAGGGCCTCACTAAGGAGAGAGAGAGAGACAGAGAGACAGAGAGACAGGGAGAGAGAGAGAACGAGAGAGCTGAGGCTGGCTGCGAACCCGGATCCTCCAGTCTCCGCCTACCAAAGTACTGGAATTACAAGTGTGCGCCAGCACGCCCGGCTTGAGAAGTTTCTAGAACCTTACTGGGTAAGAAGCTGGGGGCTTAAAGATACTAAATCCCACCTCTAAAATGCTTCCAGAAAGGCCAAACCTCAGCAATGCTAATGCCCATTCTACTCAATTCCTGCCGGCTCTGAGAACTTTTTCAATCATCACCAATTTTATAGATAAAAAAAAGTTGCCCTAAAAAACTCATCGTTTCATGATTTACTAGTGAAGTCCAAGACTCTTTCATATCTTTCTCATTTGAATTTTCCTGAAATTGTTCATATATTTTTTCAGATTTTATATTGAGTTTTAATGTTTTGCTTCTCGTTTATAGGGACTCTTTACAAACTAACTAAAATAATTCTTTTTTATGTCAGACTTGTTTCGACTACTTTTCTTGACTTATAGTTGGGCAGATGTTTTAGAAATAATGACTTCTGGAAGGATGGTGGAATAGAAGAAGACAGCATGTTTTAGTTCCTCCGAGATTCGGAATTCAACCAGCAGGAAGACTGCTTCTTGGCAAGAGAAGAAAAGCAGTCAGAACTCAACAGAAGAAAGGCAGTGGAGATATGGTGGAATTGGATGCATCACAGAGAATAGAGGACTGAAAAGAGCTCCATGTGTCTCATCTGGTGAGTGGAAAGTGGAGGCGACACCATCTTGGCAAGCCTGTGCTGAGGCTGGTGGCTGCCAGGACCTGTGGCTCTCAGAGACCAACTCCAGCAAAGAAGCAGCAGAATCTTGTTGAGCCAGTGATTGCAGAAAACCATCATCAAAAGTAATCTCACTCTTCTCTCCATGCTCAAATACCTCAAGACGGCGACTCCCCAGATGGTCCAGGAAACTGACCAGTGAAATCCTGCAGCTGCAGCTAAACTCAGACCAAGAAATGATAGACCCTACCTGCAGTGACCCCCATGGCTATAACCCACCTTGTCAAGACCACTGTGAATCTATAGAACTACCAGCCAATCTTCCCAGTGAACTCCAGTGGATGCAGATGAACTTGTCCCTTTCTGCAGGGACCCAAGAAGTACTCATCAAGACCTTGAGTTTATAAACCATCCCAGGGGGAGCCTGTGCAGCTACAGGGACTTGCGTGGCAATGAACAGGCACATGAGGTCTTTGAGTTGGCAAATCATCCCTGTGGAGGTAGGAGCGGGGGCTATGGTCAGACAGAGCAGAAGCATGAACTAGCAGAGTCCCTAGGGACACTCAGGTGGTGGGACCTAGGGTAAGTAGTTCATCATGCCCCTGCAGGGTCTCCAGCAATAACCACAGGTCAAACTGCAGTGGTGTCTGTGGGGTGAAATAACTCAGCCCACCATGCTGCAGGCTCAAAAGGCTATAAACTCATGCCCAGCAGTGTTTGGGTGCCACAGGCATGACGGTTGGAGGCCAACAAAGTCTCATGTGATTGCAGACACCCAGAGCAGCAGTGGTGTCCTTGGGGATAAATAACAGAGTAACCCAAGCCCCAGGCTCAGAACAGTACAAACTCTCCCTGCCAGAGCTTGGGTCCTGAAAGCAGTGATGCCAGGGGCCAGCAGGGGTTCATGTTATCACAGCTACAGTCTGGTAACATAACACTCTCTCCAGTAGCAGAATGTGTGCCTGGTGATCACATATGCTAGTGACTAACAGGGCTCCATGTAATTGCAACCAACAGATCAGCGTTGGTGCCCTTGGGTAATCAAGGCCAAGCCAGCCAGTCCAAAAGCTTGGAATATAGTAATTTCTGGCCCTGCTGACCTTATGCCTAGTGACCACAGAGACTGGAGGTCAACACTCTGCAGATTTATGGTTTTGCAATTAGCAGAGTAGCAGTGGTGTCTGTGGGGCATTAAATCCCAACCAGCAGGTGCAGCTTCTGAATGGAACATCATAGTCTCTGGCCTTGCTGAGTCTGGACCTGGAGAGTGATAAGGCCTGCAGCCAATCAGAGACTCCTGTTTTCATGCACTAAGAGCCATATCTTGTTAAAGAGGCTCTGGGGGACAAACTCAAAAGTCTAATTATATGAGATGGATTTGTTGAAGCAAATATATACCCCCATAATAGGCCTTATTATAAGGGGATAATAAATAGACATAGAACTCTCACACAAAGAGGAAAAGGATGCCAAGATGACAGAAATACAAACCTTAGAACTCTGAAAACATGAGAATGAAGATGAACATGGAAATACTAAACTCCCACAACTCAACAACAAAGGAGACCACCAATACTGAGCTGCAGAAAATGTCAGAATTCAGATTTTTTGATCTCCAATATGATCAAAGGCCTCAGAATGAAATCAGAGAAACTGTAGAGAAAATGAAAGAACATATGAATAGAAAAATTGGGGTCCTAATAAGAACCAAAAAGTGGCTTTGAGTGAAATGAAGGAGTCAATAAATGAATTAAAGACCTTAATATAAACCATCTTTGGCAGTCTAGACCACATGGAAAATAAAATCTCACTCTTGGAAGACAGTTATTCAAAGCTGACCACACAGTTAACAATATAGAGGAGACAATACAACAGCATGACCAGAACATCCAAGAAATATAGGTTAATGTGAACAACCTAACTCATGGAAAATAGGCATTGAAGTAGGTCTAGAAGCACAAACCAAGGGTATTAGAAACCTCTTCAGAGAAATAATATCAGAAAATTTCCCAAGTTTAGAAAAAGAGTTGGACGTCCACGTACAGGAGACATTCAGAACACCAACAAAACAAGATAAAAAAAGAACTTCCCCATGCCACATAATAACCAAAATGACTAACATAGAGGCTAAGGAAAGAATCTTAAATGTGTCAAGAACAAAAGAACAGGTGACATTCAGGGTAAAACAATACGAATCACTCTGGACTTCTCAACCCAAGTCATGAAAGCCAGGAGGGACTGATATGATATACTCCAAACCCTGAAAGAAAACAACTTCCAACCAGGACTGCTATGTCCAGCAAAGGTATCATTCAAATTGATGGAGAAATAAAAACCTTCTAAGACAAGCAGAAACTAACAGAAGTCATGATTTCTAACCCCACATTAGAGAAAATACTAAAAGAAATGAAACACAAAGAATAAAAAAGAAATAAATACCAGAACCAGAGAAGGTGCAAATTCCACAAGATTGGCAACTAAGCAAAGGAGAAATAACACTATATCAAGCATAAAATATAACTCAAAATGACAAGAAACAATAATCATTTCTCAAAAATAACATTGAATGTCAAAGGTCTAAACTCCCCAATTGAAAGGCATAGACTGGCAATGTGGATTAAAGAACACAATATAACTATATGCTGCTTGCAGGAAACACAACTTACAGGCAAAGGTATCCATAGGATAAAGGTGAAAGGATGAAAAAAATATACCATGCAAATAGAGACCAAAAACAAGGGGTAGCAACACTCATATCTGACAAAGCAAAATTTAAGCTAAAACTTATCAGAAGAAACACAGCGGATCACTTCTTACTAATAAAGGGAACAATCTAACAAGAATATATAATATAGTAAACATTTATGCCCCAAATATGGGTGCACCCACTTTTATAAAACAAACTCTTTGGAACATTAGGTTTTAAATAGACCCAAATACAATAATATTGGGAGACTTCAACACACTGATCACACCACTAGATGTATCTTCCAGACAATGAGTAAAGACTCTCCAGACCCAAAAAGCACTATAAACCAAATGGACCTAATACACATATACAGAATATTCTAACCAACAACAGCTGAATATCACATTTTTCTCATCTGTTCATGGAACCTTCTCCAAAATAGACCACCTTCTGGACACAAAGCAATACCAGCAAATCCAAAAAATATAATATAATTCCTTGCATCTTTTCAGATCATAGTGGAGTGAAAGTAGAAAAAAATAATAGGAAAACCAAAAGAAATTGCACAAATACATGAAGATTGAATGATACACTTTTAAATGAGGACTGGATCATGAAAGAAATAAGGGGAGAATAAAAAAATCCTAGAATTAAATGAAAATAGAGACAAAACATAAAATCTATGGGATACATTTTGAAGATGGTTTTAAGAGGAAAATTTATAGCACTGAGTGCCCACATAAGAAAAAACAGAAAGTCAGCAAATAATCTAATGACACACTTCAAAGAAACAGACTAATCCCAATGTTTTCCAGTTTATTGGAATACAAATTTTCAAAATAGGTTCTATTTACTTATTTATTTATTGTTTTATTGGTGCATTGTAATCATATATCTTGATGGGTTTCAGGGTGGTAGAAGTACACATGCACAATAGTTTCTAATATTACATTTTTTGAATTTGCCAGTAGAAGGCAGGGAATAATTAAAATCAGAGCAGAAATCAATGAAATAAAGAACAACAACAACAACAACAATAAAAACCAATACAAAAGATAAAAAAAACAAAAATCTGGCTCTTTGAAAAGACTAACAAGATTGATACACACTTAGCCAACCTAACCAAAAGAAAGGGAGAATCAACCCAAATTATTAAAAGCAGAAATGAAAAAAGGAGGCATCATCATAGACAGTGGGGAAATACAGAGGATCACTAGAAACTATTTTGAAAATTTGCACTCCAACAAACTGGAAAATGTAGAAGAAATCAATAGATTTCTAGACACATACAACCTACCTAAATTGAACCAAGAAGATATAGAAAACCTAAACTGACCAGTAGCAAGCAAAGAGATAGAAACAACAATAAAAAGCCTTCCACCAAAGAAAAGTCCATGTTCAGATGGATTCCCAGATGAATTCTACAAAACCTCTACAGAAGAACTAAACTCAATACTTCACAAGTTATTCCATGAAGTAGAAAGAGATGGAATCCTTCTAAACTCCTTCTATGAGGCCAGTATCACCTTAATACCCAAAATGAATAAAGATCCCTCAATAAAAGAAAATTACAGACCAGTATCATTGATGAACATATAAGCAAAAATTCTAAACAAAATACTAGCAATACACATTCAAAACCATATAAAAATTGTATACCCTGACCAGATTGATTTCATTTCAGGGATGCAAGGCTGGTTCAGCATATGCAAATCAATATGTGTTATTCACCACATAAATATAACTAAGGACAAAAATCACATGATCATCTCAATAGATGCTGGAAAAGCATTTGACATCATCCAATGCCCATTCATGTTTAAAAAAATTGCAGAAAATCAGAATAGAAGGAACTTACCTCAACCTCATTAAGGCAATTTACAATAAAACCAAAGACGACATCATATTGAATGGAGAAAAACTGTGGGAATTCCTTTTAAAATCAGGAACAATACAAGGATGCCCACTATCACCACTTCTTTTCAATATGGTACTTGAGACTCCTACCAGAGTGATAAGGCAGGAGAAGGATATCAAAGGAATTCAAATAGGAAAAGAAGAACTGAAATTATCTCTATTTACAGATGACATGATCATTATTTAGAAGACCCAAAAACCTCAGCCAAAAGATTTCTATAGCTGATCAAAAAATTCAGCAAATCGGCAGTATACAAAATCAATCTAAAAAATCAGTAGCTTTTCAATACACCAACCATGAATCCACTGAAAAAGAAATCCAGAAAATAATTCCATTCACAATAACCTTAAAAACAATAAAATACCTAGGAAGAAATATAATCAAGGAGGTAAAAGACCTCTACAATAAAATTATAAATCACTAAAGAAAGAAATTGAAGATCTTAGAAGACGAAAAGATCTGCTCCTGGATAGGCAGAATAAATATTACCAAAATGGCCATTCTACCAAAAGTGATCTACAGGGTCAATGCAATCCTTATCAAAATGCCAATGCTATTCTTTACAGAACTAGAAAAATCAGTCATAAATTTCATATGGAGAAACAAAAGATGCAGAATAGCCAAAGCAATTCTCAGCAATAAGAACCATGCAGAAGGCATCACAATTCTAATTTCAAATTATACTATAGAGCCATAGTAATAAAACAGCATGGTATTGGCACAAAAACAGACAAATAGACCAATGGAGCAGAATAGAAGATACAGAAACAAATCCTCACACTTATAGCCAATTGATTTTCAACAAAGGTTCCAAACACATATGTTGGGGAAAAGACAGCCTTTTCAACAAATGGTGTTGGGAAAACTGGTTATCCATTTGTAGAAAAATGAAATTCAACCCCTACTCTCACCCTGCATAAGAGTCAATTCTAGATGGATAAAAGACCTGGAAATTAGATCAAGACTTTGAAGTTACTAGAGGAGGGCATAGGTCCAACACTCCAATATGTAGGCACAGGTAGAAACTTCCTCAATAAGACTCCCAAATCTCAGGAATTAAAATAAGAATTAACAAATGGAATGGCATTAAAATAAAAAGTTTCTGCTCAGGCCAGGTGTGGTGGCGCACGCTTGTAATCCCAGTACTTTGGGAGGCGGAGACCGGAGGATCCGGGTTCGCGGCCAGCCTCAGCTCTCGCTCTCTCTCTCCTTGTCTTTCTCTTTCTCTCTCTCTCTCTCTCTCTCTCTCTCTCTCTCTTTCTCTCCTTAGTGAGGCCCTCTGCAACTTCGTGAGACCCGGTTTCAAAATAAAGCATAAAAAAATAGGGCCAGGGGGGTAGCGCAGAGGTAAGAACGCCCCGCGTTCAATCGCCGGTACCGCAAAAAAAAAAAAAAAAAGTTTCTGCTCATCAAAGGAAACCATCAAACATCCAAAGAGACAGCCTACAGAATGGGAGAAAATTAGCTATGCCTCTGATAAAGGGTTAATATCTAGAATATACAAAGAATGTAAAGGACTTAACACTAAAAAATCGCATAACCCAATCAAGAAATGGGCAATTGAACTAAATAGACACTTCACAAAAGAGATACAAATGGCCAGTAAACACATGAAAAAATATTCAACATATTAGCAATCAGGGAGATGCAAATAAAAACTACACTGAGATTCCATCTAACACCAATCAGAATAGTAATCATCAAGATGTCAAACAACAATAAATACTAGTGAGGGTGTGGAGAAATAGAAACTCTAATACACTGTTGGTGGGATTGAAAATTAGTGGAGATTCCTCAGAAAACAGAGAATGGATCTACCCTATGATCCATCTATACTACTCCTGAGTATCTTTCCAAAGGGATAGAAATCAGAATATTGTAGTAATACATGCATATCTATGTTTATAGCAGCATGATTCATAATAGTCAAATTATGGAACCAACCTAGGTGTCCATTAACAAATGAATGGATTAAAAAATTATGGGATATACACACAATGGAATTCTACTCAGCAATAAAGAAGAACAAAATAATGTCATTTGCAGGAAAATGGATGGACCATTATGTTAAGTGAAATAATCGAGTCACAGAAAGTGAAGGGTCATAAGCTTTCTCTCATATGCAGAAGCTAGGGAGTAATTGGGATACCAGAGGGACTTCACATAATGGAAGAGAAACTCCAGTGGAACCAGGGAGGTGGTCTAGGGGAAGTGTGGGGGTAGAGAGGGAGGAACAATGAAGGAACCACTTGCATTGACATTATGTACATATGTGAGAATATAAATGTCAATCTCAATATCTTGTATGGGGAAGGCAGAGTGGGGAGGAAGCAGGGGAAAGTCCGCCATGTACTGTGTGTATGTATGTCACTATCACTATGAACTACATTATGATGTGAGTGCATAATGCACCAATAAAAGTAGAAAAATTTAAAAGTTAAAAATAATGACTTTTAAAAATTCTAGATTGTCATGGTCTTAAGCAACATATTAAAACTTGCCCATGTCTGCACACACCCTTGATGAAGATTCAACTGTTCCATTAATGGCATCTTATTTTTTCTGCTCTTAGTTCATCTGCATTGACATAAATTATTTTGTAATACTTGAAAAGAATGTCACATATATGTAATTATAAAGAGATCCACCACCCAACACCTAACAGCTAGAATGTACCACTACTCTGTGTTCTGCCCCATTCTTAGACTCCTAACTTTCCCAGGATGGAACTGTACTCCTGCTTGTGCCCTTCATCATTCCTCACTTGTAAATTACTACTTTTATTACATATATATTTGTGTCTCAAAGCATATGTTTGTATTCATATTTTTGAACTTTAAATAGCTTTACAAAAGTTCATCTTTTAGCTCTTCTTCTATCTTGCTATTTTTCATTAAATACGATACATAAATTTTATCAGAAGATACAATTCATTCATTTTCATCACTAGATATTTTATTTTATGAATGTACATATATATTCTTGGTTCCTACATGTGAGAATTTATCTCTAGAGTTTTCATGTGGGAGTGGAATTGCTGAATTGAAGTGTATGTGCATGAACAATTTTACAAGCCATTGCTAAACTGTTTTCCCCAGTGGGTGTACTAATTATGTCCCCAACTGCAAGAATATAAGATTCCTGTTGCTAGAATTCTTTGCCACTACTTTGATATTTTGAGTATTGAAATCTAGTAGCCATTATTTTCCTTCCCCCCCCCCAGTATATTTGCACCAACTTTTTGTGTTTATTCGTCCAAGTTCTTAAAGATGGAGAAGTAGTTCTCACAAATAAATCAAACTTCTTTAATTTGGCTTTTCAGCTTCTCCTTGGGGTCAGACACTTAAGCCATTCATAATATGTCATGGCCCTAATGTTCAGCCATGACAAGAGGCCATATCGGCGGGGACAAGTGGACAGCAGACTGAGCGGGGAATTAGGAAGCTTGGGCTTTAACCCAATTCTGTTCCTGAAACTTTGCAAAGCATGCGTCTAAGTCATGTCACCTCTCGGCATCCTAACTGCTCACTAGTCCTAACAGAGCTGACCTTGTCCCAGCCCTGCCGTGAGGATGAAATCCTGCTACAGAGCACTTTGAAATCTCTGGATGAAAAGTACGACAGAAGTGCCAAGCATGATTGTTACCTGTGCCAGCAACACAAGAAGACAGCATAAAAATAGGAAGCAAAGAAAATTTCATGTTACAAAAGCTTCAGTGAGAAAATTGGCTGGTCAGATGGCATTCCCTGTTTTCGGTTCATGTAGATGTTGGCTTTTATAAAATTAAAAGAAAAAACAATAAATGTATACATTTTGGTCTTTACTGTCAGGCAGGGGCCCTTTGATCATTACCATTCCTGTGACACCAGATGAGTCATTGATGCAGAAGGAAGATTGATACCTGGGGAGACCAAGTCAAATCAGTTCTTTGTAGTCACCCTCCAAATTTTGCCTTTCATTGCCAGGCATGGAAGCTGTAAAGTCTGAGATTGTGTTATGAGTTGAGGATTGGGGAGGGTCTCAGCCTCGGTTGTCCTTACAACGTAGAAGCTAAGACATCTCCAGTTGAAAGAGACCATTGTTCAAACCTGGCCCACCATCCAGTCTCTACTCCAGTGTTCTCGATCCCCATTTTTTTTTTTTTTTGCGGTACCAGGGATTGAACGCAGGGGCATTCTACTTCCGGGCTACACCCCCAGCCCTATTTTTTATTCTTTATTTTGAAACAGGGTCTCACTAAGTTGCGGAGGGCCTCACTAAGTAGCTGAGGCTGGCCGTGAGCCTGGATCCTCCAGTCTCAGCCTCCCAAGTACTGGGATTACAAGCGTGCGCCAGCACACCTGGCTCTCAGATCCCCATTCTGCTCTTAATATTTGGGAACATGAGAAATGCAAAGAGAGGACCTTTGCAACAACCTTTGATATATTAGGAACCCCCAAATAAGATGAGTCATGCCCATTAATGTGAAGGTTCAGTCTACAAAATGACTTAGCTATAATTTTGGTAGCTTATATCCATCTTGGTGTAATGCTCTAAGTGAGTTATGATGAGCTGTAATCACCTTTCCTTATAAATTGAATGGGATGTAGAGACAGTTCCAAATCACAGGAGAGGCATTTGAAACTCTGAGCTTGCTGCCTGATATGACACTCAGAGAATTTAGAATAGGAGCTTTTGGTTCTTTTGCCATGTCTTTATTGCTCAAGTTTTTTTTCCTACTGGGGTTTTAAAAAGTCAAAACTGCACAGGGTGATTTGGTTGCTGCACCCCACTGAGAAGCTGAGAAAGTAAAAGGTAAAGGGGTGTTGCCTTAGGCTTGTAAGGGGGATGTGAGTGACGTGTGTCCACCCACAGCAACTGTTCCATGAAGTTATGAATCATATTGTATTTGACTCCTAATTCCTACCCAGGAAGGGAAAGCTACTGAGCACTATTGAAATGTTTTGTTCAGAAGTTTCTCGGAGAGAGGGTCCTCATAGTGGTTTGTGGGATAATTTGCTTTCTAATTGGCATAGTTAAATCATTGCCATAGAATTGACATGGTACACCAGTAGGAATACATTCCATTAGGAAATACTCCTTAGGAAAAAAATGTCCACTCTAGTATCCAGTCACATGGAAATCTCTATTTATTCTATTCAATAACCCCAGGAGAAGGGTCATTCTCACTGGATTTTCAATTGCTTAGCTGAAGAAATTAGTTGAAAAGTGGAAATCCAACCTGCTGATAGTTTCTTTATCTGCCCACACCTAATAATTGGTTTGACTGATTTTCCTCTTTACATTGACAGATTATTTACACCTCTGAGAATTACAATGTAGCCGGGTCTTTCTTTATAAAAAGAAAATTTTGGAGGTTAGAGCTGTCCAGAGTCAGGCCAGAATGCAGTTCCCATCGACACAATTCTTGTCTGTGTAATATGAATTCCTAACAATGGCAAGATAATGGATTATCATGCCGCCTTGAAATATCATGTTGATGCAGACAATGAAGAACTATAGGGAAAGGATGGCATGTTAAGTACAAAGGAGTGTGAAATTATATCCAGACTATGTGCTTTGGTTTGAATGCCCCTTCCAAACTCATGGTGAAATTTAATTGCCGTTTTAACAGTTGTAAGAGGTGGGACCTTTAAGAAATGATTAGGTCAGGAAGGCTCTACCCTCATGAATGGATAAATACCATTATCTTGGGACTAGAATAGCTATCCTGGGAGTGGACTCCCAACAAAAGGAAAAGTACAGCCCCTTTCTGCTCATCCTTATTGTCTGTCTTCAACTTGCTCTTCTGAACTGCTTCCATGTTATGGCACAACAGTAAGACCCTCACCATACTCTTAGACTTCCCAGCCTCTAGAATCATAACTCCTGTGGTTCATAAGTTACCGACCTGGGGCATTCTGTTTAGCAGCAGAAAACAGACTAAGACACCATGATTTCAAATGCATAAATTGTGCATATGTAAGTGTGATTGAAAAAGGAACATGGAAAAAAAGAAACAGAAGGTTGGTTAAGATGGTGGGATTGTGAGAATTTCTGCCCCACCTTTCTTTCTTTTGTTTTCCACTAAACTGCTTACAATATTACTTGTGTAATAAACATAGTTAAAAAAGTATTCAGTTAGGTGCAAGAGAAGATATATCATGAAACTAATGAGGCATAAGTTACAGGTCCCTTCATGTGCAGGGGCCCTGTGAGTGCCTGGGTTGCTCAGAGTTATAGAGAGTTCCAGGTGGAGAGAGTAAACTGGGTGATAATCAGGAAACATTCCTATGTCAGCATTTCTGGTAAATCACTTGTAGAGATTGTAGAAGAAAGGGACCTAATTCTCCAGCACTCCTGTAATTTGTCATGATATCATTTCTCATTCTAAGTAAATATTCACTTTCATGTCTAATTCTGAATCTTTTTTTTTTCTTAAAGAGGGTTCCCATAATAGTACAAGCATCGTGTCTCATGAAATTTGAAGGTGCCTTTGATTAGGTGGGTCATCAGAACACCAGCTGTGAAGCGTGAGCTCTATCACAAATTCTCCTCCTTGACTTTTCCCCAGAACCATTGTCAATGCATTGGACAAACTGATGCTGTGTGCCACGCTTCCTATATCACCACATTCCCTGGTTTCAATTCTGTGTCCTCCTCAGCCGGCCTCAGTCCTTAAGTCAGGAGAAAAGCAGCTTGAAAGACCAATTCTTTCAAGGATCTCAGGGCAGGAAGGAACAGTAAAGGTTGCAACCAGGGCTTCTGATGCTGGACTTTTGTCTTCAAGAGACCTCCGGGCCTGGGCTAGAACTCCGTGCCTGAGGCAGCACATTAGAAAGGCTTTTCCTTGTCTCCAGACAAAACTGGTCTATTGCTCTTGGCATTACTTATACCCACAGGCTCAGTAGAACAAGTCTAACCTTTCAGATGAAAACTGAAAGAAAGGAACTTTAGTTGTTTCTTTACTTCCCTGACAGGCACTCTGTTAGAGGTTTTAAACACGACATTTGATTTAATCTTCTCAATCACTTTCAGAGGTAGGTACTATTATTATTATTATTATTATAATTTATTGTTGTTGTTGTTGTTGTTGTTATCTAGGGTTGCAAGATTTTGCAAATAAAAATAGAAGATGCCCAGGTAAAGTAGAATTTCTGATAAAATATATAATTTTTTAAAAAAATAAGCATGCCCCCCAAAAATGTAAAATTAATTTGTTCTTGGATAAGTGCTACTGGATCCTATTATTATTCCCATTTTGGAGCTGAGGAAACTGAAGGTCAGAGCCCAGTAACAGTGCTGGAATCCAAGCCCAGGTCTTTGACTTTAAAACTGTTTTATTGCCAGGCGTGGTGGTGCACACTTTTAATCCCAGTACTTGGGAGGCTGGGACAGGAGGATTGCAGGTTCGAGGACAGCCTCAGCAAATAATGAGACTCTCATCAACCTAGTGAGACCCTGTTTCAAAATAAAAATAAAATAGGGCTCGGGGTGTAACTCAGAGGTAGAATGCCCCTGTGTTCAATCCCCAGTGCCACACACACACACATAAAACTTTTATTCCCCCCAGCACTATATCATATAATTATATGATATCCACCTCCCACCTATCCCAAGAAAAATAGAATATTAATCTTGCCTTAGAGAGGAGCTACCAAAGCTAGAAAAACAAAACAAATGTATTCTCAGCTGAGAGGACAGGCCCCAGGAAACTACTGCTCTGTGTATTTGACACTGTGGACAGAATTCTTGGTGAGAAACCAAAAGGATTGTTAGCCTAGCATGAACACAGGAAATGTGAGGTGTCCTTATGAAAGAGATTAGAACAGAGGAGCAGAAGACCCTTCTACGAAAGCAGCTGCTTTGCAGGGCCTCTGGAAAGCACCCCGCTTTGTCACCACGGCACTGGTCGGGAAGGGGCCTGGGACCCCAACGCATGCCTTTGCACCTGGGTGTCCCTGGAACCCGAGTCCTACTCATATTTCTCGTCACCTCTCTTCGGTGCTGATTTACTTTCTCCTCTCCTTCTACATGCTGCAGAACTAATTGCCCGCCTAATTGCCAAAACTAATTGCTGTGACATTCATTGTTCATCTGCTCCCTTGTCTGGCTTGAGCTTGGGCAGGTGGCTCCTGTGAAGGCAAGGATGGAATCATTCCTGCTTTGGAGACAGGGTGGTGCTTCAGAGTAATGGCCCAGTGATTGTTTTGCTCATGGAGGTGGACCAGGGAACAAGCTTCCTCAAATGCAGAGGGGACAGTAATAGTTGGCATGGGTTCACCTTCTGGCTTCAGACAGGGTTGCTTTGACTGTGAGTCAGTTAAGTTGTACTTCTCTGGGAATTTCCCTCTTGCATTGAGAGCTTAGAATTAGAGCTGCTGATTAAGAAATTGAGACCCAGAGAGGCAAGACTGCTCCCCCACACTACACAGCTCCCTAGCGGCAGAGTTCTATCTATCTAGGGCTCAGATTTCCCAGCTCACAGCCCAAGATGACTTCTACTGTCCCATTCTGTGATTGTTGCAGTTAAACTAGTTATTCTTTTACATTTCCTTATAAACATTTATAAACCACTACTGAGTGGTATTTGCTTATTGGTAGCTAGAATAATAATAAATAATGTTTATTGACTTGTTATGAATGCTTGTTTTGAATACTTGTTAAGCCTTTTCTATGTCTTATTTCATGTAATTCTAAAAAAAAAAAAGCATCAATATTCTTATTTTAAGCATGGGAAAGCCGGGCGTGGTGGCGCACACTTGTAATCCCAGTACTTTGGGAGGCGGAGACCAGAGGATCCGGGTTTGTGGCCAGCCTCAGCGCTCTCTCTCTCTCTCTCTCTCTCTCTCTCTCTCCTTAGTGAGGCCCTCCACAACTTCGTGAGACCCGGTTTCAAAAATAAAGTATAAAAAAAAATAGGGCCGGGGGTGTAGCGCGGAGGTAGAACGCCCCTGGGTTCAATTCCCAGTACCCCCAAAAATAAACAAATAAATAAATAAAAATAAGCATGGGAAAACTGAGGCACAGGAAGGTTAATAATTTGCCTATGCCTGAGACCAGAGCCCCATCTTTTTTCTTCCCTGGGGTCTTAGGCAGGATCTTGCTGACAGCTTCTGAATTCTGATACATGGAAGAACTTTTGAGGACTGTTTGAAGATTGATGCTGGAGCAACTTGAAATGAATCAACCAGATATACAAATTATTGTTTAATAACACAAGTGGATTACAACACTAGGTTTTGATGAAGTCAGAGAGTTCAGGAAGAATACCTGGGATTTATTGGGCAGTGGAAAAGACCGTGGGTTGGGGCAGAGACCTGAAGTTTAGTTCTACATCTGGCACTAGCTAGCTACGTGGTCCAGGGAGGACCTCTGTGCTTCAGTTCCTTCAACTCTGAAATGAGGGGTTTAGTTTCATGGTCTCAAAGACCATCGCCATTCTATGCCTCTCCAACGTCACGTCCAAGATGGAAGCACACAATGGCAGGGGCTTGTAGTGAGCTTCAGGATGGCTCCAGTGCTGTAAATAAGAGTCTTATTGTTTGTTTCTTGGTCTTCCCTCCTCTCCGTGACAGAAAGAATAATAAAAGCAGTGGCACAATTGTGTGAAATAAGTGTTTCTCATCCAGAAGAAAACTATGGCAAACACAATAGTAAATCATTTGGAAGCTCAAGAAGTAATTAGTTGTATAATTAATTAATCAAGCTGATAGGAAAAGTGAATTATGATAAAGGAGAAGGACTAGGGGTTAAAGGTGAAGATTTAAAACGCAGAATTTTGTTGGCTGGAAAAAGGAGCATTAAAAGGTAATTAGTGTCCAGAAAGAAAGAACTATTTTAAATGGATTTACAAAGGAAGTTCTAGGCACAATTAGAAAAACTTGAGTGTAAAAAGTTATCTTCATGAAAGACAGAAATTCCCCCACCCTGTGGTGCTGGGGACTGAGCCCAGGGACATTCTGTCTCCAAACTACACAGCACCACTACCCCCAGCCCTTTTCTTATTTTTTATTTTGAAACAGGGTCTCACTAAGTTGATGAAACTGGCTTCAAATCTGTGATCCTCCTGTCTCAGCCTCCCAAGTACTGGGATTACAGGTGTGCACCACTAAGCCTGGTTTGTCAACTCTTCGGGATAATTTCATAAGGTTTTGCAATCTTTTAACTTCCAAAGCTTTACATGAGGGAAGGGTGGTCAGGTGTAGATGTATCAGAGTAGAACCCTCCTTGGCAGGCTGTGCCAGGGCAGCCTGGTAACAGTGCTGGACGACTCTGGGGAAGAGGCCAGAGGATGTGGATTAGAAGTTCTGTTCACTTCCTGCTACATGACCTTGAGCAAGTCCTGTCCCCTCTCCAGGATTCAGTATCCTCCTTCCTATATGAAGCTATGAGATTGAACACATCTGAGGCCCTGGTCTTTGCTTTTCTAACTAACTGTAGAGCATGATAAAAAAAATTGATAGTCAGTGGTTTTATATGTAATTAGTCATTAGGGTAACACCCAGGAAATCTATTTTAAAAATGGTGCATGTTGGGTGTAAGAAAAACACTCATATTTTAGCTCTGAGAATTTTGCTAATAGAGTCAATTCTAGAGCAGTTTGACGCACTCTCATCCCCAAGAGGAAATTAATGCATATCTTCTTCCTCCACTATTTCCTGCTTTGTTCATGGGAGTGTGCATATTTTTTGGCAACACAGAATGCTGACCACATAAAGCCCAAAGTCCAAAGCCCAAAGCCTTGGAGCAGTAAGGCTTTAGCATACAGGAGAGACTGGTCATTTTTCTGTCATTCAAAACTCCAGGCTCCCAGGTGGCCACACAGAAGAGAAAAACATTTTGCTCCTCCTTTCAAATTCACAAGACACAGGCACAGTTGCTGATCTTACTGTCTTCCAATCTGGAAGCTGGAAGTTCCAAATCGAGGGGTCAGTAGGGTTGGTTTCTTCTGAGGCCTCTCTCTGTGGCTTGTAGCTGAATGTCTTTTCCCTGCATCTCTTTGCTTTGTCTTCCCTCTATATGTCTCTGTTTCTGTGTCCAAGTCTGACTTTTTTAGACCAGTCTTATTGGATTAGACATCTTAATAACCTCATTTTAATTTGATTATCTCTGCAAACACCCTTTCTCCAAATAAGGCAACATTCTGAGGTGTGGGGGGTTAGGACACCAACATATCTTTCTTAGGGGGAACAACTCAACCCATGACCTGTAACATGCTTCGAAAGAGGGGGTTTCCTATCACCGTCTGTTGCCTGGAGTCTGTTTAGGCAGCTATCATTTTCCTACATGCAAAGGAGAAGACAGTTCACCCTGGGCATTTTGCTATGGCAGCAGGAAATTGCAATCGCAAACCATCTGAGAAAGCACCTGCATAATTCAGTTGTGGCTGTAAACTACATTTCCTCCCAGCACCCCTTGGCTAAGCTGCTCCATGTTGGAGATATAGCATGTTTGTCATGGCCACCGGGAGCCAAGTTAAAGCTCCAGCTGCAGGCTGGGCATGCCACATGAAGTAACTGCCATGTGGTGGAAAGCAGAAGTCCCCTATCAAAGGGAAACACCTGCCAGAGTAAAGGTCGAGGGCTCTGGGCTGGATACACCTATCGATTCACACTGTCATGAAAGACACCACGAAATCCAGGATGGTGAACACTGTCCTACAGCGATAATAAGTCACGGAAGTAGTTCTGAGGGAGCAAGGGAGTTGGGATAGAGGGACAGCCAGGAAGGTGGACTAGGGGCATGGGAAGGGCTGGACACAGTGCCTTGTCTCATTCCAGATATGTGACCTAAGATCTGCATACATGTGCATGTGTGAGGACTTTGCGTGCATGAATGTATGGGTGTACATGCATATTTATGCATGTGTGTGCATGTATGTGGGTGACTTGGTAGGAGAAGCATGGGAAAAGAGTATTAAAATCATAACAGGTTAATAAGCACCTGAAATATCTAATTACTACATAATGTTCTGAAGCTTTGTCTATAGTCATCTTTTCCAAACTGCAGGTTATGGCTCAGGAGTCGGTTGTAAAATCAGTTTAGTCACGCAGGGATTTTTAACCTGGGGATTGTGGACGCTGCCTTCCTGCTCCCATCCCAAGAGGCCCAGGAATAGGTCTGTATTTCAACATAATTGATTTCCTTGGTAATCCTTTGAGTTTTGACTTACCCATTTTATTTTATTTTTTAAATATATATGTATGTGTGTATGTATGTATGTATGTATGCATGTATTTATTTATTTA
Organism: Glis glis; assembly: GCA_004027185.1. Taxonomy (NCBI): domain Eukaryota; kingdom Metazoa; phylum Chordata; class Mammalia; order Rodentia; family Gliridae; genus Glis; species Glis glis. Next base: position 35,708 of record PVJS01003868.1, on the reverse strand, counting down.
TTTATTTTTGTAGCACTAAGAATTGAACCCCATGCCTCCTGCATGTTAGGCAAGCACACCAGCACTGAACTACATACACCCAGCCCTGTTTTATGCATTTTACTCCAAGAAGGGCTCTGTAGTCCTTACTGCATTGGGTAGAAATGGCATACGCAAAAAAGATTAAAAATTTCTACATCAAAACTTGCATCATAAAAGGGTTATTAAGATAGAATAGGGATAAAATGAAATACAAACATTTGAGTCCTACATACAATGAAGGTAAGTGTGGTCCTTTGAAACTTTTGTTGTGGGTGTACAAATATCTATGTATGTATAAACATACATATGTATGCATATATACACATTTATACACACATACATTTATTTCTTATTGTAGAAAATGATTAAAACATTTGATAGCCACTAACCTACAGGCTACTAGACATTAGGGCAAGACTATATCATCTATTTAGAAACTTACACACGAGGGATGTGGTGAGCCACTCATGCTTTGGACAGGGCGCAGGGGGGTCTGCTCTCATGCAGGCATCGGCCTTTGTACACTCTGCACAGCCGCACTCCAGCCAGCCTCCCCGTGGACGCTGACCAGCTGGCCCTGACCACAGCCCATAATGGATGGCTAGATGGTTCTCTGCCTTGTGGAGGCCTGAGTTAATTCGAGCGCCTCAGAGAGACTGTTGATTTCTGTGGCTACCAGTCTCCAGGAAGTGTTAGAAGTACAGGCCTCGCTTCCTGGGTGGTGTGCCTTCCTGTTATTGCTGCCAGGAAGCTTGTTCTTCCATGAAAAGATAGCAAGGCCCCCTGAAGAGGCAGAGAATGTCTCCCACGAAGGGTGACAAAGGGAGAAAAGCAAAAGGAAGACGAGAGAAATAGAGGGCAGAGAGGTGAGATGGAGCAAGAGTTCAGGAAAAGGGGAGCAGGGTCAGAGAGGAGAGAAAGGCACGAAGAAAACCAGCAAGTGTTCAGGCAAGCCGCTGGGTAGAAAGAAGGCAGAGCGCTGGTCTGTTAGCCGCCTGCAGGACGCGCAACATCGGGGATGCTGAAACTAAAAGACAAGGCAGTCCAGCAGAGAAGAACAACAGAGACAGATCTTGGAACGAGGCCATGCTGCTATTAGTGTTGATCCGAGCAGGAATGTGGCTGCCCTGTTAGTGAACTGTTGCTAACTTATTAGTATATTTTAAATGAAACTCATATTTACTTGGTTAATTTAGAAAATATAGGCTTTGCTAGAGCAGGAACTTTGCCCTCCTCATTTCCTAGATTAGCACCAGTGCCATGATACGGGCTCAGTAAATATTTGTAAAGGGATGTTAATTGATCAGCTGGTAATTGGCATTTTAAATTCTTGAAATAATAATAATGATGATGATAGTGGTAACTACATTTAATATATTGTGCTTAATAGCTTAGAAATCAATTTTGTGGATACTATCTCACTTAATCCTAGTCCAGTTGCATCAAGTTACCATTGTTACCATCCTCATTTTCAAGATGAGCCACTAGTCCCATGCCACTATGTGATAAGCATCTGCAACTTTATTCAATATTCTTGGATGCCAAAGCCAATATAGCATTTTGCCTCTTTTGGCATGTTGTACATTTAGTGTAAATTGTTTTGTAAATTTAAGTAAGTATATCCATAGTTGGTGTGTTAATCAGCCTTTCCAATACTATGACAAAATATCTGAGTTAATCAGCTTATAAATAGGAAAGATTTGTTTTGGCTCACAGTTTTGAACATTTTAGTTCAGATTGGTCCTGTTGGTTTGTGGCCTGTGGTGAGAGCACATCATGGGGAGGAGTGTGTGGTGAAGCGCAGTTGCTCACTTTATGGTAGCCAGGAAGCAAAGAGAAGAAGGCAGGATCTCACAGCCCCCTTTGAGGGCATGCTCCTAGTGACCTAAAATGTCCCACTAGACCCCATGTTTCTACCGCCTTCTAATAGTGTCGTGGGCTGGGGATCAAGAGTTTAACTCATTGTCTGGATACTCCAGATCCAGACAATAACAGTAGGTATGTGTATGCGTTTAGATTTTCTGAGAGGCAGACACACTGCTGGAGTTAGGAGTGCATGAGGAAGAAGGGGTCACACCTGTGAAAGATGAAGGGAGGGAGCAGGATAGGATGGGGGGCTAGCTGGTTCTTATGGAAGGAGAGCTGGAAGGAAGCAGAATCAAGCTAAGAATGCCTCAGACTGTGATGCAGATCTAGTGAAGTCTTACAGTGGGAGTCCCAGAGCAAAGACTGCCTGCAGACAAGCCTCGCTTTGGGTAGAAATGGCCGGGCCATGGACCCGCACCACGCTCAGTCAGCGTCTGGGTCTGCCTAGGAAGTGAGTGGCCTTGGCTTGGAAGTTGAGTTGGATTTGGCAGGCGCTGTCCACTGACTGCATTTCTTGCAGCTGAATGGAAAGTTCTTTCTTGAAGGGAGGGGCAAGTGGTGCACCCCCACTAGGAGATTATTTTGCTTAGTATATTCTGGTTTGCTAGTTAGTAAACTCTAGCCAACATAGGAACTAAATGTCCCAGTTTGAAAATACTGAATTCCTACCTGCAGGGTTAAAAGAAGAGAAAGGATTACACTAGGCTGAGCAATTAAAATTTGTTTTGCTGGATCAGGTCAACTGTTACAAAAACACAGGTGCTGAGATTCCATTTTTCACACTCATGGCGGACTTGGCCGATTGATCAGAACACGCTTCCTTATGAGTTGTGTTGTCTGCCTCAAAATTATTCTCAACATAGTGATCCAGACAGCCACTGCCCATCTATCAATGTTGGCGCCTGAGATGAAACTAATTTATCATCTCAGCACTAGGTAATAGGGGCAGAGATAGGTCTTTGAGCAGGTGTGTGTGTGTGTGTGTGTGTGTGTGTGTGTGTGTGTGTCCCAGCAAAAGCATGAATTTGTGGCAGAGTTAATGAACACTTGAATTTGTTTATCAATTAAGGACTTATATTTCCATTTAAAAATTATACATCTGCTTGGATTCAGAAAATCATTTCCCTAGGATCAATGTTATAAATAAGGCTTATATACAAAAGCTAGCACCTAGATCCCTACTTCCCCATATATGCGTATCAGTGAAAATGCTTTTGGATCCTAACGAAACCTCACTCCTCATTAACCTTAATGAATAGGAGTTTATTCTCTCTCCCATAGAAAGCAATCTGTGGGTGAGCAACTATAAGCACAGGTTCAGGGTTTTAGCAACACATCCCTGTGATTCTGTTGCTGCTTTCCTCATAGCTGCAGAATGGCCGTTGTGGTTCCAGGCATTGATTCCAGTGCTAGAAGAAGTTGGAGGTGGGACACCCCTATTTTTCAGGAAACAAAAGTCTAAGTCATCTCCTCCAGAAGACTTCTATTTATATCTCATGGGTTAGAACATGACTGTCCCTAGTTTAAAAAAAATAGAAAAGCACATATTTTATTTCCCAGTCTCTATGGTAGGTGGCAGCAAGGGGTAAAGTATTGGGAATGGCTTTTGAATAGCTGACCAGTAAGTAGTGAGTGACAATTAGACCTAAAAGATAGTGGTGATGCATTCTGGAGGTTAAAATGATTCTCAGTTGCTTTTGAGCCTGGGCAAGAAATACCCTGTGTTCATTCTTCTTCTCATTTCTACTTTCAAGTAAGAAAAGGAGTTGGGGTGGTGGTGAACACCTGTAATCCCAGTATTTGAGAGGCTGAGACAGGAGGATCACAGATTTGATGACAGCCTCAGCAATTTAGTGAGGCTCCCAGCAACCTAGTGAGACCTTGTTTCAAAACAAAAAATAAAAAGGGCCGGAGGTGCCTGGCATGGTGGCGCACGCTTGTAATCCCAGTACTTGGGAGGCGGGGACAGGAGGATCCGGGTTTGCGGCCAGCCTCAGCTAATTAGTGAAGCCATCCGCAACTTAGTGAGACCCTGTTTCAAAATAAAGGGTAAAAAATAGGGCCGGGGGTGTAGCTTGGAGGTAGAATGCCCCTGGGTTCAATCCCCGGTACAGCAAAAGAAAAAAAGGGCTGAAGGTGTAGCTCAGGGGTAGAATGGCCATGGGTTCGATCCCCAGTAACCCCCCCATCACACACACACACACACACACACACAAGTTTGATAAAAATAATGAGTGTTTCTGTACAGTTGTTGAATGAGGATGAATTCTATGTATATGTATTTTAACAAAATAAATTTCTATTTTGTATTTCAATGGACTCATGTCTTAAAATCTAATCATTGGATAATTTTAAGCCAAAATACTTTTAATACATTATTATTCACCATAGGATTACCCCAGCAACTTGCCTAAATTGGAATGTAAAATTAATGAATAATGAGTTATACTTAAAGGTAAGAGTGGCAGTGGCTGGAATCTCCAGCCCACTCATCTTAGCAACATTCAAAATGTACCGCATATTTACTAAACATTGCAGAAGTTCCAAACTATTTCCATGTCTCTAAGTGAGTCACATACCAAAATTAGCAGTTATTTGGTGCTGGGCAATCTTCTTAGTAGAATACAGAATTAAGTCCTTGGTAATCTCTAATAATTTGTTAATTTTAGATAACGATACCAGGTTTTAGTAATCTTTAGTAAATACTTAGTAGGTTGCTAGAAAGTAGCTCTTCATCATATGCAAAAAATAAAATCTAAGATTTGCCTGTCATTTGCTTCCAAGAACTGAATAAAGGAAAATTGGGGATCCGTTTTTAGTCCATCCAAATTATAAAGAGAGCACTGGTTTGAAGCCAACAAATGGACTTGGTTGTTTTTTTAATATACTTTTTTTGATGCACTGTAACCATAAATCATATTGAGGTTTAGTGTGGTAGAAACATACGTGCGCATAGCACCCAGTGCATTTCCCTCCGGATCTTGTCCTGCTCCCTCCCTCTTCTCATTCATAATATTGAATTTGGTATTGATAGCTTCACAAATGTACACACGATTGTTTGAATGGTTTCCTTCATCAAGTGTTCCTTTTCTCCTCCCCAGGTCCCTTTCCACTATTCTACTACATTATTATTCATCATAGGATTAACACAGCAACTTGCCACAAACTAAATTAGAATGTAAAATTAATGAATAATGAGTTATACTTAAAGGTAAAAGTGGCATTATCTCTCCTCATTTATTTGAAGTCGCTTTTGTTTACCAGTTTCTCTCTAGCTTCCACATACGAGAGAAAACATATGACCCTTCACTTTCTGAGACTGGCTAATCCCACTTAGCATAATATTCTCTAGTTCAACCCATTTTCTTGCAAATGATATAACCTTGCTCTTCTTTATGGCTGAGTAAAATTTCATTATGCATATATTCCAGTTTTGTAACCCATTCATCTGTTGACAGACACCTAGGCTGGTTCCACAGTTTGGCTACTATGGAATGTGTTGCTGTAAACATGGATATGCATGTATCACTGTAATATTCTGATTTCAGTTCCTTTGGAAAGATACCCAGGAGTGGTATACCTGGGTGATATGGTGATTGCATATCAAGTGGGGAAATAGGAACCCTTATACACTGTTGGTGGGATTGCAAATTAGTACAGCCACTATGGAGATCAGGGTGGAAGTTCCTCAGAAGACTGGGTATGGAAGCTCTGCACTTGGGTTTTCATTCCTCCCTTGACCACCTGGGGTAAGTCTCTTAATCCCTTCATAATCCAGTTTCCTCAGAACACTGGAGTACTAATATAGAAACACCTCTACTTACAATTAGGTTGTAAGTGAATCCATTTGTGGGGAATTCCAAAGCTGCTAAGCTTACAGTACCAAATGCATTTCCAGGAAGAGGAGCATGAATCACTTTCTCAAAGCTTTTACCTAAGTGTGGTATTCTTCTTGCTCATACATGTTGTTTTGCTTGCAGAAAAGAAGCAGCTTGTGAGAATATACTTGTTAGAAACAAGAATGATTTATTATGACGGCAAATGGATTATAGAAGCAAGCACAGAGATCAAAATAAACAATCACACTACAGCATGCTATATATAGTGTGTACACTCACCAAATTGGGGTAAGTAACATCTGGCATCACGGCTGGAAAGTCCTGCAAACCGCCTACTGCAGTCCTTTCCATGGGTGGGACTTCCAAGTCTGCATTCCTCAGAAAGTCCTTAAGCAAGGCACCTGGACAATGTGGTCATTAGGGTGTGTATTTTGCATGAACGTGAGCCAGGTGAGGCTAGTTTATTCCATATTCCCAGGGAAGTGGCCAGCTTCCCTGAGAAAAGGAAAAATCGCCACCCCTAAGTGTTTACAATACCAAATATCCTTGGGCTTGTTTTGCAGCTGAGTCCCCAGTCTATCTTGAGGTTTAAGATGCTAAGGGTTGGACAATTTATTAACTACTTGTTTATGCTAAGGGTTGGACAATTTATTAACTATCCATACACTTGTTCTGTGCTATGTATGTCTAGATGATAGAATAGTGTTTGGCATACAGAAGACACTAAAAAAATCTATTTTTTGGATAAGTGAGTAACATCCCCCCTTTATTCTCATTTGTCTCTACTAGAAGTTTGCGGAGCAGGTAAGTGCCCTCCTTAGGGATCTCCCAATGTTCTGGGACACTTCTCTGATGGCTAGCCTTCCATGGAATTAACTTGGAGCTCTTACCCATTCAGTGTCTAGCTGCACATCCAAGAAAAGGTCTTCTACTGTGTCTCTTCCATTCCTTGCTGATATTGTCCATTGACACAAGCACAGAATGTTTATATGTTGCATGATTTTTGCCCTTCAGAATCATTTTTACTCTAAAATAATTCATTCTACATTTACATGAAACATTCCTTCTGTTCTCATCACTCTTGGTTAATAGATTTCAGGTGAACTCTTTTTTATACTTTTATTAGTGTACTGAAACTTTACATCACAGTGAGGTGATATAAACATTCATGCACACAGCTCTTGGTGTACTTCCCTCCACATCCCACCCCACTGTTCTCTCCTCCCTCCCCATACATGCTAGTGAAACCAATACTAATACCTTTATATATATATTACCGAAGCGTTATTTGAACTATTTCCTTCCTCAATTCTCCTTTTTCCCTTCTCCCTTCCACAACCCCTTCCACTATTCTACTGGTCTCTCTCCACATTTACCATCACTTTTAATTTTTACAAATTTCTTTGGTTCCCATGGTAATCATATATCTCAACAAGGACCTTTAACACTCTTACTGTTCTTGGACTTATGGGACCTGATGTGGCTAATAATGTTGGAAAACAACTTTTCAAAGCCTCATAATCACAACAAAATGCAGAGATGGTGCACAATGCAGTTGTGGAGTCCAAAATGCAGCAAGAGCTATTCCAACATCCTGGCTGATCTCATGCATTGCACTCCCACAGACAGCTCTGCTTCTATCTGTGAACACCCATAGGTCAAATGTTGGTAAGCAGAAGAATGTCTGTAACTGACTTATTTTCTGCACACCTTTGCTGTTGGGATAAAATGAAAGTGCTCTGTAAATTGCAAAATGTTCTTCAGATTTTTGTTATCATTTCCATGAAGCATACCCCATTTTCATTGTTCCATGTTGGGGAACAAGGAACAGATCTTTGTCCCACAGTGAAAGTGGTAACTCTAAATCTTCTCTTCCCTTCAAAATGAGTATGTGCGTGTGCACACAGGTACACATGCACAAAAACACACAACCACTGCAGGAGGAGAGAGGGATCCTGGCTCACAGAGTAATAGCATCTCTCACAGCAGAAAGGGAAGTTGAGGCAAAATTCCTAGCTACTGATAACTAGTGAACTCTTCATTTTTGCAAGAAGATACCTCCTGGTGTTTGCTTAATAGAGGGCACCTTTCTAGTCAATCACTTGACAAGAGCTCTGAGATGGATTCAAAAGGGACACAGGTTGAGAATAGGGTTAGAGGTTTTTATTGCATCTCAAAGTGCCTGCATAATTACACAGTGGTGATTTTTTAGTTGAAAGCTCATTCTGGATAATAAATGGGAGACTCATTTACTGGCACTGCTGAGGAAGTAGGGGTGCCGGCACATGATTATGTCAAACAATGGGTGACCAATTTTTATGCTGAGTTTTCACATTACACACTTATAAACAATTTACGCACAAGGAGAGGTCATAGAGATAACCTGTAATCCAATCCGGCAGAGGGTGGATTTTTTTCAGCCAATCTTGTCTTGATGCACAACTATCTTAGACATAGCATCAGATTTCATGAAGATATTTTCCTCTTCACTTTCACTATGGAGAAGCCGAGTCGATGATGAGTGGGAGTTGGAAGGACTAGCTCAAGAGGAGAGGAGGCTTTAGGCAAAACTGTAATGTAGGTGAAATAATTGCTGTAGCCTGGGTCTTATTTCAGTGTCTTGGCACTAAGCCCTATCTTTACCTCTGGGCACACCAAATTTCTGCAGACACAAAATCCCCCACAGAAGTGGCTCCTTGCTCCTTAAACAGAGCCCTGGGCTTAATCTCTCTTTTGCTGACATCTATAGTTTAACAATTCTACTATTCATTTCTTTGGGGTCTCAGCTTGTAGACATTAATCTGTGCTAATTTACCCAGAGTTCTTATGATCTGAAAGTGTTATCTTCTGGGTAGGTGGTTTGCATTTTAACAATAATAAATAAATGCCTTGTTGCAAAATAATGACATGATAGGATTGTTAAAAATAATGCTTCCTCCAGGATGCTTCTCCGGCCTCCCTCCAGCACGTGGGTTCGATGTTTCCAATAAGTCTCCTGAGCGTGTTTTCCCTGGTGTAGCATTTGGCACTCATCATTGTGGTCACTTGTTTAGCTGTCCCTTCCCGCTTAACTGTGAGCTCTGTGTGTATACCACCTCATGTGCATTTATAAACATATACCATTGTACTAATTCCTACCGCCCAGCTCTCTGATCACTCATTGAAGAATGAATGAATGATGCTGAAGACTCCAGGAACTATAGAAAAGTGAGAGGAGAGGAAGGCAGGACTGAGGCCAGATGGCTTTTGCTGATGCCTTCTACTTATTTAATAAGCCTAGGAAGTCCTCAGAAAATACCATGGGAAGATAACAGATTTCAATACCCCTCCAAGAGCCTCGGAAGCTCACTCAGCACTGGATGTAAAGGGTTAAGGAGCACAGCCTTGATCTGCTATAGTCATGGGCACCTTCATAGACAGAAATTATACGGGAAGCATCATGGCATACGTGCTCCATCGAATGAGGGAATTCATTGTTCAATTTGAAACCAATATGGAAATAACTCCTTCCATTCAAAGGAGCAGCACATAAAAACAAAAATAAAATCTCCTCATTTCCACAGCGATGACACAAAATGTTCAGATAAGAAAGACAAAGAAGGCTTTAGGAAAACAGAAATAAGGAAGAGAAGCATTTCGATGGTATCCCAAGTAAACAGTGGCTGGGATTTTGGCTCAGTGCAGTGGAGGGCAGGGAACCCTCCTTAGCAGCACCAGGATAAGGGCTCTCAACGTAAAGTGAACTTGGGGGAAGTGGAGGAGAAAACACTGAGAATAGAAGTGGCTAAGAAGAACTCAGCCTCTCCAAGCATGCGGGGAAGGCTGAGCTGAATTAATTTGAGACGAGAAGGGAGGTTTATCCCTGATCATAGATTGTTCTATTAACCTTTCCCATGGGAGTCTTCCCCACGTTCTTAGTGAGGAGCAATGGCAAGTTTATATCAGAGCTGTGCCCCGAGTAACAGAGTTTAACAATGTAACTGTGGCTAAGGCAACAGCATGGCCAGCTGTCTGTACTCAGTGATATGGCACTCAGTCAATTTTAGCTCCCACTCCTTTTGTCTTTTCTTTTTCCTCCTTTTTAAAATTTCTTTTAAGTTTTTTTCTCTCTCTTCCTTTCTCTTCTTTTTTTGTCTTTATGACATTTCAAGTTAAAGAACCTCTTTAGATGCTGCCACAGATAAATATATATGGACCAGGTGGACCAATAAATAAGGTACTACAAAAAGTGGCCAAACCTAGTAAGAGCACCTGACTTCTACAGCTCCATTTCAATCTGAGCGTTAGCTGTGTCATATACATACACACACATGCACAACACACACAGTATCACTTCATTCCCCCAGCAGCCCTACTCTATAATAATTTTATGCCATTTTTGGATAAGTAAGCAAATTCAGTTTAGCAAATTAATTTGACCAATGACAAAAAAATTGGAATATGGAGCATGAGCTTGAAGTTCAATAGTCTGGCTCCAAAGTCTGTATTTTCCTTGCATATTTTGGGAGATAATAGGTACAAAGTAGGTAAAAATCAATGCTATGATTAGTATTTGGCTCAGATGACAATGCAATGTCCTCATTCATCATGGAGTACATTTCTCCACTCGGGATGAGACACTGTTTATAAAACTACAAGATATGACTGAGGACCCAGAAGCTACCCATGCACGAGTTTTAAGACCCAGCAGTGGGATCCTGAGGAAATACACCAAGTGATGTGCGCATGTATGTTTCTATCACATTGAACCTCATTATGATATATAACTACAATGCATCAATAAAGATACATTTTTTTTAAAAAAAGATCCAGCAGTTTCACTGTGGTGTTCTTTTCCCACTGGCCCAGGGCCAGTGGATGCAGTGGAGATCTTAGCTGCTGTAGCTGCTCCCAAATTGGGGTCTAAGGCTCCAAGGCTTTGGTGGGTTCCTGTAGCCTCTTGCATACCTATGCGCTTCCATAGTGTACCTGCCCAGGTGAGTGGCATGCTTCAGGAACCATTTCAGACACCTACCCCTTCTACTTCTCTGTCTTTGGCTTACACTGTGACCTGGGACAGGATCAAAATGGTGATATATTTTAATTTGCTTTTATGCCAAATTGCAGTGTTTCTATATGCAACTCTAAGAATTGATGGGGACAATAAGTAGGTTTAGAATTCATATGTGTGAACACTGTGAAGTACTTTGAGCCTCACTAAAAGGGGAGATATACAAGGCATTGCATTTAGAAATTGTTTAGGAGCAGCAAATGGAGAGAAGCAACATTTTGCTTAAAAAAAAGCCCATCATAACCCCTCATTATGTGCAGCACACAATTTAACAGGTGTGTGATTTATTCATTTATTCACAGCCTCATGGACTAACCATTCCATCACAGCACTATTGTCTGTGAAGCAAAACACATTGACAACAAACTGCATCCACTTCTCAGAGAGATCCAATTAGACAATCTCCAGAAATCCTTTGCTTCCAGTTGGAAAAAAAAGGTTAATAATCACCAAAATGGTGAACATAAAGAAATTAAACTTTACCTCAGTAAAGTATTTTCCAACTTTGGATTTCTGGGTCATCTGTAACCCACCTGTAAGTGCTTGATGTGAAAGGGGAAAATATAAAGTGTGTGTATTGTTTTCATTGGCAAAGCAACAGAGTAACTCCATTTGCAACCAGTGTTGCCAGTGGGCCTCCCAGGAAGCTGCCCCATCCCTTCCCCTCTCTGCTGATGCTTCTTTTGTCTTGGGAAGAAGACTGTTTTTCTGATTGGTGAGGTTGGAGAAGGCTCTGCATCTTGGCCACATCTCTTTTCTACACAAAGTTAAGTGTTGATAGGTCTTTGCTATTTTTTTTTTTCTTGGTATCTCAGACCCAAGCACTCCCAGGGGCTGTACCTGCCTGTCTCAAGTCTCCATGCAGTCAGCTTGCCATAGGTAGATCCAACTAAGTTCTTGTTCTTGCTTCTCCACTTGTAGGTGGGTAAGGAGTCATGGTCCGGTGGGTCCCCAGGTATAGACCTGGAGCAGAGAAGGAAGTATGTGTATTTCCTGAAAGGTTTAACAAAGAGACCTGTGTGTTCTGGCCCATTACATAAAGCTGATACTGTGCTTGGAATGTGCAGTGTTATCCAATCCAGACTGACCACTGGTGAAGCTGATGCCCTGCTTTGATACTCTGCTTCCTCCTTTTGCAACCTCTTACCTGCATTGGAAGGAGAGGGCTAGATGAATGACTTTTACCCTGCCCCCAAACTCCAACAGAAGCCAAGGGATCCTGAAGAGGGTCAGGCTGGCAAGGAGACTGGAAATGGGGGAGACAATGTTGTCAAAGTGGGTGTATACCTATGGGTGCATATGAAAAGATAGTACATTTTAGTTTCTGCCTGCCTTTAATACAGTACATTGTCCTAATTAAGGAAATACAAAAGTTACATTAGAAAATGACCCCTAAAGTTATAATGCTGTTGACACACTGGGAAATATGCAGTCAATAAGTAAATAGACAATGTCAGTCTGAAGACCTTTCAGGACAGCATTTCTACTCAGGGAAAAATAGTAGAGGTAGATTTAATCTATTTAAGTATTTCCCAATCTGTGTTAAGTTTCAGGTTACTGTTTCTCCCTTGAACAAGCATTGCGCATTTGTCTTTGACTAATAATGGCGTAGGCTGGCGAGCCCTTGATATTCAACCTGTGACTGTCTTAGTATTGGGGCTGAACCAAAAGAAACTCATGAGCAATGAAATGATTTTCACTTACCAAGACAAATTCACTTTTTGCTTCCTTCAGCAATTTGTCAATCTAATGGGAAAAATAAAAGCCATCATAATAATGAGAATAGACTTTTAGGAGCATGAGCCAATATCAATACTTTATTTAATAATGTAAATTATATTGCTGTACATATTTGGTCTCAATCCAAATTTGGTTTTAATTAAGTTTTCTAGCTATTGAAGTCTCTCTTTTTCTTCCTCTCTCTCTTTTACACACACACACACACACACACACACACACACACACACACCTTTTTCATAAAGTAGATGACATATTTGACTAGATCCAATTGTCATTGGACAATATTGATGATGACATCGCTATTGGTAGTATCATTATCAACATATCATTTGCAGAACATTCTGAATGTGGCACTTGGCGGATTTTAGGTTAATTAAATATAAATCACATAAATATATTATATCCAAACAATATTTATTTATCAATATTTATCCCCAAACAATATATGTTTAGTTGATATATTACATCCCCAAACAATAACAGGGATTGAGAATACTAGTAAATATATGGCTTACTTTTGGTACTGGGGATTGAACCCAGGAGCATTCTACCTCTGAACTATACCACCAGCCCTATTTTATTTTTTTGTTTTGGATCTCACTAAGTTTCTGAGGCTGGCCTAGAACCCTCAACCCTCCTTTCTCAGCCTCCCAAGTACTGGGATTATAGGCATGCACCGTTGTACAGGGATGTAAATATATACTTTAAAGGCAACATAGTAACAAAATGTATAAGTATCAAAAGTTTATGCTGTCACAACTGGATTTGTACAACATAGGCCACTTTTTAAAATTTATTTATTTATTTTTGTGGAACTGGGGATTGAACCCAGGGGCATTCTGTCTCTGAGCTAAACCCCTAGCCCCCTTTTTTATTCTTTATTTTGAAACAGGTTCTCACTAAGTTGAGGAGGGCCTCACTAAGTAGCTGAAGCTGGCCGCAAACCCTGATCCTCCGGTCTCAGCCTCCCAAGTACTGGGATTACAAGCGTGTGCCACCACGCCTGGCTTAAAATGTATTTTAAACTGATACATAAAAACACAGAGTATACATATTAATGGGGTACCATGTAATGTGTTGATACATGTGTAAATTGTAACGTATTTCTCTTCTCAAAAGTCTATCATCTCTTTATGTGATAATTGTCAAAATCCTTTCTTCAAGTGTTTAAAAATGTATAGTACACTACTGTTCTCTGTAGTCACCCTACAGTGCAATAGCACACCAGAACTTCTTGCTCTGTTCCTACTGTAACTTAGCACTTACTGATAAACCTTTCCCCATCTCCCACCCCCATTCTCCTGGCCTCTGATAACCATCATTCTATTCTCCATTTCTATGAGCTCAGCTTTGTTTTTTTTAGATTTCAAATATGTGTGGGATCACATGACACTTGTTTTCCAGGGCCTGGCTTATTTCACTTAACATAATTATCTCCAGTTCAATCTTTGTTGTCACAAATGACAGGATTTCATTCTTTTTGTGGCTGAATAGTATTCCATTGTGTATATGTAGCACATTTTTCTTTATCCATTTATCTCTTGATTGACATTTAGGTTGTTTCCCTTGCTTGGCTGTTGTGAATAGTGCTGTGGTGAGCATGGGCCTGCAGATGTCTCTTTGATATACTGATTTCATTTCCTTTGGGTGTATATCCAGTAGTGAGATTGCTGTATTGTATGGAAGTTCTATTCTTAATTTTTCAAGGTAGTCCATTTTTAAACATTTGAACTAGATAGAGGAGCTATAGAATTCTCTTACTGCATCCTTTATACATATAGAAAAATGTTTAACTATTTGTGTGTGTGTGTGTGTGTGTGTGTGTGTGTGTGTGTGTGGTATTGGGGATTGAACCTAGGGACATTCTACATCTGAGCTACACATCCCCAGCCCTATTTTGTTTTTTATTTTGAAACAGGGTCTCACTAAGTTGCAGAGGACCTAAGTTGCAGAGGCTGGCCTCAAACCTGCAATCCTCCTGTCTCAGCTTCCCAAGTACTAAGTACTAGGATTACAGGCTTGTGTGCCACCATGCCTGGCCTATTCCTAGGGTAGGAGATTTTAAGCAGAAGGCATCCATAGATTTAAAAATATTATGAAATCCTTCATTTTCTCCAATCCTGTCTACCTACCTTGAGTAGGATGCTCTAGGCATGCTGTGTGTTATCAGTAATCCCCCCAGCCTCTGTATCTGTGGTTTCTTACCTGCTATTAACCTATTTCCAACTTGTTCTACCTCTCCTTTATAGTCTTCTACTTTATATCCTCCTTTAGTCACTGGGCCAGTGACGGGGCTCCCTCAAGGACTCTTGGCCTCTCTCCTTCTGGCTGTCTTAGGAGGGATCACCAACCCTAGCAGGCTTGAGGTATAGCTGCTGAGCTAGTTTCTCTGCTGGGCAGATTTGGACAGTAGGGACTCAGGCCACCACATGGTCGTTCTTCCTCCTTCTTTATCTCACTATGAAGCATTGGGTTCCCTCAAGTCTTAGCCCTGAGTCCTACCTCCTAACTCTGTGCACTCACTGGGAAAAGGGAAGTTCATATGTTTTGAGTAGTTAATAGCATAGGTATTAGATACTGAGAACCAGAATAAAAGTTTTAAATGGACCATGCTGACCAGTACCTCCAATAGCATGAGAAGGTTGGAAATAGTATTGTCTTCATTTTATGGAGAGGGGAAATCTGGTTTAGAGTCTTTGAGTCAGTTCTTCATGGTGGCACAGCTAGGAGGTGGCAGAGCTGGGCTGCAAACTCAGGCGGCGTCACCTCAGGACCCTGCTCTGAGCCAGGGCCTTGCGCTGCCATCGGCTTGTGTGAGATCTCCAGGTGGTCTCTTTCACAATTAAGTCTTCAAAGCATCAATGAGTCCCGCACTTTACCTGCCTACACAAAGTGTCCATCCGAATGTCTCAGAAACACTTCAAACTAAACACATCCAAAAGTGACCTTGAGTACCCTCCCCCACGTGGTCCTCTTAAGTGTTTCCTCCATCAGTGAAAGGAACCACCTTCCACTAGATGGAATGAGTCAGACAACTGGGCATGACTGCCAGCTCCTCCACCTCCTTCAATTCTGAATCCAATCCATTATTAAGTAGTGCCTCTGATACCTCTGAAATATGCCTCAAAACAGTTCACTCCATCTCCATGGCCACCAGCTTTGTCCAAGCCATCACTACCCCTCATCCAAGCTAGCACCTGAGATCCCTGTGTTAGGGTTCTTCAGAGAAACAGAACCAATGGTATATACAGACATGCAGGGAACTATGTGCAGAGATTCATTCATGCAGTAATGGAGGCTCAGTCCCATGATCCATGGCCTGCAAACTGGAGGCCCAGGATAGTCAGTGGCACAAGGACCTGAGAACTGGGGGAGCCAAAGGCGTAAGTCTTTGAAGGCCTGAGAATCAGGAGCACCGGAGCCTGAGGGTCAAGCAGAGAGAGCAATTCACCTTCCTTCTGCCTTTCTGTTCTTTTGGGGCCCTCAATGGAGTGGATTGGCTCATGCCCACCCACACTGGTGAGGGTGATTTTCTTTACTTAGTCTACAAATTCAAATTCTAATTTCCTCTGGAAATAGACTCACAGACATATTCAGAAATAATGTTTTAACTGAGTATTCCATAGCAGAAATAGAACTATAAAAAATAACCTCAAAACCCCTGACTGGTCTCCTCACATCCAGCCCTGGTCCCTTCATTTGCTCTTTACACCGCAGTGAGAGATCTTTTTAAAATGCAAACCTGAACATATAAATCTCTGCTTAAAGCCTTTAATGGACAATGAACAATGTACTTGGCATACCCCCCCATGTCTGGACTCTGCCCAGAGCTCCAGACCTCTAGCTCAGCTTCCCCTTGATTTCTGCACTCATGTACACATGGATTCTTTCTTTTGGAGGTCTTTATTCCACTGCAGGGCCTTTGCACATGCTATTTCTGCTGTCTGAAATGCTTTCGACCCTCAAGTCTGATTATCTTTTACTTCTTTTTCAGTTCTTACATCTCATGTCAATTCTACATGGACACCTTTTCTGGCCCCTCTCCCAGACTATGTCAGGCTCTTCTGTTATGTACTGTCACAACACCATGAACTCTCTGCTATGGGACAGTACAGTTTGTAATTATGCTATTGGTTATGTGATTATTTACTCAATGACTCTTTTCCAGTGAATTCTAAATGCCACCAAGACAGGACCAGGTCTGTTTTTGCTGAGCATTGTATTTACTTTGCAAATCTTTGATAAATATAACAGATTAAATGGTAACAACTTACTTTCTTGGATGACAGACCATACTAAATTCTAGGGTGGTTAATTTATTTTTTCTAGCTCAAAACTCCACTCTTCTATTGTGAACTTTCAAAGACACTCTGAATACCTCATTGTAGAACAACACTCTGAATATGTCTCTGGAAAACCCTTTTAATTTTCTTAATGGGATGTGACAAGAGGCTATGCCCTGGTCTTTGCACTGCTGGATCTGGAACATTGACCCCACTGCAGTGTGTGGCAGTGAGAGGCAGCTGCTCTGGGGTACTGGCTGCAGATCACCCACACCCGCCATGCTGCCCTGCATCTCCTCTGCCCTTCCCAGTTGCCTGCCTTCAGGTCAGGACTGACTTTGTTGGGGTAATTCTTCAGACTCTCTTTTTTTGCTCCACCTGAATTTTGTGTCTCTGCAGCTTCAGCCAGATTGAGGAGTTGAGGGGGTCTGTGGAGATGAGTGGGTGGTGGTGGTGATAATGATGGCTGGCTAATTCCTGAACCCTGGCAGGAGGGGAATTTGTGAAGATGTGACCTGAAATCCAATCTGCCGGGAAGGAAAAGTGGGGAGCAATGGGGTTTGTATGGAAGGATGAGATGCTGGTGTGTATTAGGGAAGTGATTAAATGCAAGGCCTGCTAGTTTTCATTCTCCAAGACTGGCCTAGAAGTCTGCATTTTAATGCAGCCCCGTTAATTTTGATGCACATGGTCCCTGTATTATAGGTTGAAAAAACACTGGCATAGAGACACCTTTTATTCAAAACAATGTTAATACTCTTGAAAGAAAAAGGAATGAAAAATAAAACCCCCATATGCCTTCTGCTATTCTCATCTCTCCTGACTTGCTTGACACAGCATACACTTGTGCCATCATGAGGCTGGTCCTCGGTTCCTTCCATTAAGGTATATTAATGGGTATCATTATGTTTCTGTGCTAAGATGCATTGAGGAGCAGTTACCTGTTTTTCTTTGTGAGTCTCGGGAACATCTGTTGACTAACACCTGGGGTTCTCTGGAACAGGTGTGTGCTAGAGATAGCAATGGTGAAAAATCATATGATGTCGACCCAGATCACAATTTGCAGCCTGTCACTCCTGCCAAATGGGTCAGTTGTGATGGGAGCCACAATATGAGCAGATGTGTATTAAAAATTTAGTGAAGTGTCACAATTTAAGAGTCCAAAAATATGCAAGGAAGGGGAGAGGCAGTTTTGAACTATCCAGGAACCTTATTTTTTTTTCTTCCCTTTTATAAGTTCTCATCCCTTCCTTACTCATCCCTAAAGCAATAACTACTTCCAAAGACTTTATAAAGAAGATGAAAACTAGAAAGACATGTGAACAAAAGAAAGCAGTTGTATAAGTAGTATACATACATACATATATGTATGTAGTCCTTCCTACAGGAGTAGGAAGGACTTAGATCGTCATTATATAGATGAGGAATTGGAGGTCCAGGGACATGGCTGAGCCAGGAGACAGGCTATGTTATCTTCTATTCTGTCTGGAACTCAAAGAAGAGCTAGAGTCCAGGTGTCAGATATAGTTCATCATTCTTTCCACACTACCACAACATGTTCACTCAAAGATATTCATATCAGTTCAATGGTCAATGATATTGTCCCTATTACAATGGAAGTTGTTGACATGGGATGCCTTACCGTGTCATTCTCTACTGTAACCTCAGCGCATAAAATAGTGCTAGGCACACTTTGAGCACTTGATAAGTCTTCGGAAGGCCTGGCGGCTTCTCCTTTTGTGCTTCTGAGAAGCCTGAATTGGCTGTTAGGGTTTGGATATAGAATAGTCCCTGGGAAAGCTCACATACTTGCAATTCAAAAATGTTCAGAGGTGAAATAACTGAACCATGAGGGTCCTAATCTTATCAATGGTCTCATCAGTGGGTAAGTCCATTGATGGACTGATAATTTGAACAGGTTTCGTGGGTGGTGATATTGGCAGGTAGGGCAGGTCTGGAGGAGGCAGGTCATTGAGGGTTTGGTCTTGGGAACTGTATCTGTCAATGGACCCCCTCCCCTCTCGCTTTCTCTCTCTCTCTTTGCTTCAAGGCCTCCATGATTTGAGAACAGTGTCCCTTCATGCACCCTGCCACCACTACCACCATTTCTGCTTTAGAACTTGTCTTATGGACTGAAACCATGAGCCCCAATAAACCTTTCCTCCTCTAAGTTGCTTCTTGTTGGGTATTTTGGTCATAGTGATGGGAAACCTGACTAGTATACTGGCTATGAATTCTCTCTCTGATGGAGAGTCCATGTAAAGACACCACAGTGAGGAGTACTGGGTTGAATAGTGTCCCTCCAAAATTCCTGTCTACCCAGAAACTTATTTGGACCTTATTTGGAATTAGAGTCTTTGATGATGTAATCGAGTTAAAATGAGTTCAGACTGGAGTAGATGGGCCCAAAACCCAGTGGCTGGTATCCTTACAAGAAGGCTATATGAAGACACAGACATGCAGGAAGAAGGCCATGTGATTTCAGAAGCAGAGACTGGAGAAATGCCGGGGCAAGCCAAGGAATATTGAGCTGCCAGAAGCAGGGATGAATCAGGGAAGGAATCTTCCCTAGAGCCTTCAAAAGGAGCATGACCCTGCTGATGTATTGATTTTGGACTTCTAGCCTCCAGAACTGTGAGAGAATGAACACCCGCTATTTTAAGATATCTAATATATGGTATTTTGCTACAGGCAGCCCTAGGAAACTAATAGGAGAGCAGAGCCTCAGAACTCTACGGAGAAGGGATAAAGGCCAGTTGGTCCAGCATTCTGGATGACTCTAACCCCAGCTGCTGTCTGACCACAACTACGTGAAAGATCCCAAGTAAGACACACAGAAATGTCAAGGGGCCTCTGACATGTTAGCACCCCGAAATGTGAGTGTCACAGAGACTAGCCCAGTCAAGCCCTCAGATGACTGCAGTCCCAGCTGTCATCATGTGGAAGGAGTCCCAGGGGACATGGGCAGACCCTGATAGAATCTTCTACAATGGATGCATGACTATCTCTAAACTGGAGTGATGTGAATCTGTGGGATCCTCCAAAGGTGAGTTTGTAGGACCCCAGGGATGCTGGAGGTAAAGTAGCCAAGTGCCCTTTTAATGATAAGAGCCTGTGATTTGTGACAGGTAGAAATGGTTTCATACTGTTTCAAACACCGCAGAAGGGCTGAGGATGATCTGAGTGGGGGGAAATGTTTTTTTTTGTTTTGCAAATAGAGGCATGGATGAATGGAGAGGGGTAGAAAGCACACTGATATAACTAGGATCTGGGCTGGGGCACAAAACTCAACAATAGGTGCATAGACACAGCATCATCCTCAGATGCAGATATAAAGGGATCCAGAGACCTGTTGAAAACTGGGAGGTAGAGGAAGGATGGGGACAGGAAAAGAGAAATCCGTTGCTATGATTTTATTTTATTTTATTTTACTTGGTACTGGGGATTGAGCCCAGGGGCATTCTACCTCCAAGCTACACCCCCAGCCAATTTTATTTTTTATTTTGAGACAGGGTATTGCTAAGGTGCTGAGGTTGGCCTTCAATCTTCCTGTCTCAGCCTCCCAAGTACTGGTATTACAGGCATGTGCCCCCACTCCCTGCTCATTGTTAGGATTTAATAAAAATGCACTTCTGGGTTTCAAAATAATCATTTTTGGATAATTCTGAGAGAAAGAAGTCCATAGATAAACATGGAGGTGAAATGTAGTACTAGGGGTGAGGCTGGTGGCTGGTGGTTTTAGTAGGGGGATGAAATGGAGTCCCAGCCACCTTAATTATAAGCAGAGATGCTTTCATTTAAATTAAGGTTTATGTAACTAACAGGATGGAAATGAGTCTGTTAGCTGGAATCAGAACTCTTCAGTGAAAGGAGGCAGTGGCAATGAGTAAATTTCATTAAGGGTCAGAGATTAATGTGTGATTTGAGGACAACAAACATGACTTTATTCATTTAATCTCAGTATTAGATGAAAGGGGGTTTCAAAATCAAGAAATAAATTCCTATAGGATAAACAAAATGAATGCTACTTTATTTAAATTCTGCATGCAAATAGATGCAAAAGGCTATGCTAACAGGGCATAATACTTAATCTAAATAGATAAAGAGGATCAAGACAAGTTTGGATACATTAGTGAGTGAAAATCCATATCAGATTAATAAGGGAAGATGCTTCACATTTACCTGTTATTTTTTATTTGCATTGTATTTGGCTTAAATACTTAATATGAAAGTTCATATAGTGAAAAAAACCTGCCCTCTGCGCCTAGGAACCACAGTGATGGGGTTCTTATGTGTCTTTTCAAAGATCTTAAAAATGCATATTCAGAAGCCAGGCATGGTGGCACATGCCTGTCATCCCAATACTTGGGAGGCTGAGACAGGAGGATCGCAGGCTTGAGGACAGCCTCAGCAAATAGTGAGACTCCGATCAACCTAGTGAGACCCTGTTTCAAAATAAAACTAAAATAGGGCTAGGGGTAGAGCTAGGAGGGAGAATGCTCCTGGGTTCAAACCCTGGTAATTAAAACACACACACACACACACACACACACACACACACACACGCACACATACACACACACACTACATATTCAGGCAAATAGGAATATGCTACGTGAAGGTGGGGCGTTTGCTCTGTTTTCTTCTTTACTGCCACATCGCCAGTAGTAGGACAGTTCCTGGGTTGTAGAAGGTGTTCAGTAAGAATATATGATGCTGGACGTGGTGGCACACACCTGTAATCCCAGTATTTGGGAGGCCGAGACAGGAGGATCTCAGGTTCAAGGATAGTCTCAGCAATGCAGTGAGACTCTCAGCAACCTAGCAAGACACTGTTTCAAAAACAAAAACTGAAATTAAAAGGGCTGGGGTTTATAGCTCAGAGGTAGAATGCCCCTCATGGGTTCAAACCCTAGTGCCACAAAAAAAAGTGAGATGATTAAAAATATTCACCCCCACAGTTTTGAAGAGAACGTTAGCATCCCATATACACTTGAGTATATGAAATGCTAACGTTTGTTTACTTACCAAAGTAGCTTTGTGACCTTTATTGATACACCAAGGTCTTGTTTATCCTTTTTTTTAGAGCTAAACTATGTTCCATTGTATGAATGTACCACAATCTAGTCAGCCAATTTCTTTTTTTTTTTTTTTTTTTTTTTTGCAGTACCGGGGATTGAACCCAGGGGCGGCGTTCTACCTCCGAGCTACACCCCCAGCCCTATTTTTTATACTTTATTTTGAAACCGGGTCTCACGAAGTTGCAGAGGGCCTCACTAAGTAGAGAGAGAGAGAGAGAGACAGGGAGAGAGAGAGATAGAGAGAGCTGAGGCTGGCTGTGAACCCGGATCCTCCGGTCTCTGCCTCCCAAAGTACTGGGATTACAAGAGTGCGCCACCACGCCTGGCTAGTCAGCCAATTTCTTATGATGGATACTTAGTTTGTTCCTAAGCTTTTGCGATAACAAGCAACACTGCAATGAATAATCTTAGGTGGTTTTTGTATTGGTGGCATGAAGTTCCTGGAAGTGCAATATCAGTTTAGAGACGTCATGCCCTCCCACAAATGTTTCACATAACGGTGACAGGATTCTTGATCAGATGAGCTACCGATCTGCTCAGGATGATACTCAGTCATTTCAGTGGGCATTGGTGTTGCCGTTGTTTGGTGGTTTTGGCTTGCTTTTTTAAAAACTCAGCGAGATTTTGCAGAATGAGCACCAGTGCAATGTTGGAAGCAGTGAAATTGATCTGCAGAATGATCACAGCAGAATCAATGGTGAAATCCCAGCTCCTGGTGGCCACTGCTGGATCTCCAAGCTGGCTGTTTGTATGGGAGGTTTAGGTTTTCATGCCTTTGCGTAACAACATTCATCTGTGTTTTTAATGTTTTTTCAAAGGAGAGTTGAGTACCCAGGCCAGTACACGATAACTTCTTTGCCCATCTTGCTTCATCACAGCCTTTCATTTTCACCATAGCCTTGGGGCTTTGATCTTATTATTTTGGTCAGACTCTGACACTGGGGACATCAGGCTGAAATGACAGCATCCCTCTTAGTTTATCTCAGCGTTGCTCCTTACAGGGGAAGGCAAAGCCGAATCTGACATGGGTGATGGCGCTCAAAGGAAACAGTCTCTGAATCCTTAACCCAGACACACAAGCAACTCTTTTCATGCTCTTTTCTTTTCATGCTTTATTTCCATCTGAAATGTGGTGATAATGACACACGCCCCACACCCTTGGAGGGTGTGGTGGTGAATATTAATGATGCGAGCTTCAAAATGCGGTTTGAGCTCTGTGGGCCTGCAGTCCTTGATAAAATTGGGTTACGGAGTCAGGGAGATAAAGGAGCACACTCAAACCTTGCCAATTTTTCATTATAGACTAGCTTGACAACGGCTGTAAGCCTCCCACTCCGACACAACACCTAGGAACTTCCACACGAGTGCACATGTATTTTTAATATTCTGCTTTATCTTCTTATGTACTAACTGCTGGGGACTGTGGCAAGTTCATTCATTCAGTGGATATGTTTTAAATGTCTACTCAATTCTGGTGGAGGCGTGAGTCCCAGAAGGAGCCCTGGGCTGCTGGCCAGTAGTTCTGCTTTCCTCTGACTCCACCCTGGGCACCCGCCTGGCCTGGAGCAGGTCCCTTCTCCCAAGCCTCAGTTTCCTTTTCACTCAATCAGGGTAATGACTTTCGGCCCATGCTTTCAATGAGAACAGATGTATAAGCATGTTCATTAGAATAAGGCCCATTAGAGATAGATGTTATTAGTATTGTCTACACAGGGCATTTTCTGGAGTTGTAAAGAAAACTAAGATGTCGGGGAACAAGGCCAGCACACTTTAGCCACAGCTTCCTATCGTCAACTGAGCTACAAACCAAAAACATAGCGAAGTTTTCTACCATGATATATCAAAATCATGCAGGCCTATATATGTAAAAAGTATCGGTTGTATGTAAAATATGCACATATGGTTATAAAATACAAAGATATTGACGCTTCCGTCACAACAACAACAAAATCTTTTCAGCTGGCTCACATTAAGCTGGTGTTGAGGGCGTGTTTTTCTGTTTCCTGGAAGAGTCAGGAAATGCCAAAGGGCTCTAATGTGCAACTCAGAGTGCTACCAGCATGCATTTGATCCTTGTGGGACAGTCTCATGGCCTTAGGAACCTGGTACAGAGTTTATTCCTAGAGCTCTAAGGGTGCAATGAGAGGAGAATAACCTGTTGATTTTTTTTTTTTTTTTTTTTTGGCTGGTGATATTGATAGCTATGGTGGTGACTAGAGTCCAGCAGGGAGTAGGAACTCCTTAGATTCCACTCAAATGCCTACTGGGCTAAGCAGGTAGTGCAGAAAAGTAAAGCGGGTGAGACAGGCGTTCTTAGAATCCAGTACTGTTTTATTTAGTACTCAGAACTGCCTCATTTCAGGAAGACAGTAGGGAGCAGTAAGGCCTGGAGTACAATGGAGAGCATTACTTTGTTTCATCTCATTGTGGCAGGTGGGAATACAGGCTCTGAGTTGTGGTATCTTTTGATTTTGAAGTCTGTGATCTGGATTTTTATGTGGAATTCTCCTTTTTGGAATATGGGTATGTGTACACATACTCAAATATACAACCACAGATTGTTATATGTGACAAACTGGAGTTTTCTTGGGGACCTCTGAACCCTCTAGTGGTGGAGAGAGGTGGTACCAAGCCAGGGAAGACACCATCACAGCCTTGTGCTGGGGCAACATCACCCCCTGCTTCCCTGCTGCTCACCTGGAGCTCGGCCTGGCCTCCAGGGGCTTCTGGGCCATAACATAAAAAACCTAACACCTTCCTAAGGTCTGGTAGTTGAGGAACCCTGCTTTAGAACTGTTTTAGATTCCCCATTATGTGGTCAAATATCATGGGTCCCCTGGCCATAAGAGAATTAGTGTGTATAGTGGAACTATGCTTCGAAGGCCATGTGAGTTTCTAAGATGAACTATAGGAGCCATATTATAGGAAAGGTGACTCTATGATGTGGAACTAATGGCTATCCCTATAGCCATAAACACCAGCTCTTCTAATAGGAGGGGAAAGGTAACAGGCCCATGACTACTGCCTTTGCACTTATAAAACGGCGGCGCTGAACTCTAACAGCTGAGCCGCAGACCTCTTATAAGGTGATTCAGGAGAACCGGTTTGCTCCAGAGTTGGAAGATAAGTAGTACCGAATAATTCCTTGTCTTGCTTCTTTCGCATGCCTGAAATTTCCCAAATGCTAAGCAACAGGAGAGGTGCCAGCCAGGCAGAGACCAGAGCTATGAAATTGGAGAGGGCACTTCAGTTCAGCTAATCGTCTCACCTTTCTCACCCATCAAAGGGCGCAGCCAAAGACAGTACGCTGTAAAATCCGAGTTGGAAACTCAAAGCTTGATTCTTCCCTTCTCTCTCTCTCTGTATATAGAAATCACCTGCACTCATTTTAATCAAACCTGTTTCTGTTTTGATAAGATCAAGGGACTAATAAACCCAGGTGTGTGACCCAGGGACAGGGAGGGTGGGCAGAGGTGCTGAGGTGGTGAGACTGAGCATGCTCAGAACACCTAATAGGCGCAGCTACTCACGTCCTCCGGTTTCATCCTTGCAACTTCGCCACACGGGAGCCATCGTGACCTTCACTTTACACTGAAGGGAGTTTTCTTTTTGAAGGAATGTTCCAATTACAAATCAAAACTAAAAATAAATGTGATACACAGGAAACGAGTGAAGAAGGGGAAGGCAACATCAGTTAAGCTACATTCTTCTCACGCGCCTTTAGCTGATCTGAGGAATCCTTGTTAGTTTTCTTCCTGTGACTGGTTCTTAAGAGGAAGCACTTCCAGTCCTTGGTCTTTTTTCTTAGTCTCTATTTCTGTACCATCGTGCTCACTCCAGGCTTGGGGTTCAGCCTCCAGGTAGATAAATCCCGTCTCCAGCCCTGGTTCTGTTCTAAGCTGCCCTGCCTGCTCTTAGCTGGCTGCCTGTGCATGTGAGTGGAGCTGAATGGCTCACTACTTGGTGTGTGCTGGGGCCTGTTACTCCAGCTCCTTCCAGAATCCCAGTGAGAGTAGGACTAAACAGCATCTGCTTGACCCAAAAGGTCCGGAGTGAGGCTGAAGGTGGCACTTCTGAAGCAGCAGCGTCATTCTCCTGTAAAGCTCATGGGCTGTCAAATGGTTTCTGAGGACCATACAGAATTGCATGACATCCCCTCCAAAATGGATGCTGCTCGCATCCCTGGTTCACTGCTCCTGGGATGAAGCTCTAAGGCTGCCACTTCCTGACTCTGAACAGAACTAAATGATGAGATCCCTTGGCAGACCTATTCTTAGCTCTGTTGGCCTTGTCCAAGGAAATGGAAGCTTGGTCC
This sequence comes from Glis glis, assembly GCA_004027185.1. Classification (NCBI taxonomy): domain Eukaryota; kingdom Metazoa; phylum Chordata; class Mammalia; order Rodentia; family Gliridae; genus Glis; species Glis glis. The sequence continues at coordinate 9,513 of PVJS01003868.1, read as the reverse complement.
ACATTCTCATATACCATTTTAGCTTCTGGTCAGTTTGTCCCACCATCTCTCTTTACAAACTATCCCATACCAAATCTTGGCTCAAGGTATCTGCAGTTGTCTATTTGATTGTAGCTACCTGGGTGTTTCCAATATCCTTCAAATTCAACAGTATTCAGGTCAAGTTGGGCTTCCCTCCTGACCCTAAACCTGGTTCCTTTCCTGTGTGCATTATGTAAGAAGGGCGAATGGCAGCAGGCATGGGGTAGCGTAGTAGTCAACCATACTTCTGAAGCTTTTTGGCTATTTCTTTGGAAAGCCATGAGTGATGTCTTCTGTCCCTCCCGTCTGCAGAGCCCTCTCTTCTGTCTGGAAAGTATTTCTAGCTTTGCTACTAACTAGATGACTTTGGTCAAAAATTTTCTTCAAACAGCTGTGATAATTTAATACACATATGAAGTTCCTTAAAAAATAGGAGCCACTCAACGAAGAACAATTATAATTTTTAAAGTTTTTACATTATGACTAATTTGACTTACTATTGCCCATCTATATCATGCATTACGCATGAGGAGTTCACATTCTAGGAGAACTATAATGTGGCCTTGTGTATGTTACTTAGCTTCTCTGGACCTCACTGTCATGTCTGTAAGTGGAAATAATTCCTCCCACAGTTGAAAACTAAAATGTGGCACTACAGATAAAGTGCCTGGTACAGTGCCTGCACACGTGGCGAGCACCGTTACTATTGTTACGACCACCGTGCCTTTTGTTATGCTATTTCCCCTTCTGCTGCTTCTCTTTTTATTTTGAAAAGTTCTAGAAGGCCAGGCTTAACATGTTTCCTCCACTGTGTTCCACTGCACATAGCTCTATTCTCATATTTTATTATTTTATGCCCATTTTCTTCACCCACTTTTCCTGTTTAAGTCCTTTACCTGGCCTTCCAACCCCTCCTTTTTATCTTCCCTCTTCTCCTAGTTTTCCTCTAACACTTCCCTCTACTGGACCACCTGATCCCATGATGCCCTTCCACACCCCCAGGACTTTGTGTCATGTCCTCTGCCTGGGAGGTCTTTCTCCATTTTTCTTTACAACTAGAATCTCACTTCTCTTTAAAGGGCCAACTCTATGATTTTTTTCTTTGTTTCCTTAAAGTTAGAATTACTTTCTTGCCCTGGCTTCAATAACACTCTGTTTACCTCTCTATTATGAACCTTACCATTATTACATTTTGTGTGTGTGTGTGTGTGTGTGTGTGTGTGTGCATGCACACGAATGTGTGTTGGGGGGTAGATACCAGGGGTGTTCTACCTCTGAGCTACACCCCCAACCCTATTTTATATTTTATTTTGAAACAGGGTCTCACAAGTTGCTGAGGCTGGCCTTGAACCTGTGATCCTCCTGTCTCAACCTTCCAAGGACTGGGATTACAGGTGTGCACCACCGCTCCCAGCTCCATTATAAGGGTTTAATTGTGTACTCGTATCTTCCCCATTGGACCGTGAGCTCTTGGAGGGAAGGATTATGCCTCATTCATAGTTGGTTCCCTCAGCACCTGTCACTGTGATTGAAATAGAGCGATTATCCATCAACTGATTGTTGCATCTGTAGTACATAGATGTAAGAGGCCAGGAATGGGACAGAAAGTAGCTCTTCCAGATCAGCAACACCCTTTGCAATGCTCCTGGGCTGCTGAATGGCTCCCAAGAGCAGAATGAATAGATGGTTTAAATTTCTTACAATCTCTCTCTGCAATAAAATACCCAGTCATGAGCATAAGCAGAGGCTAACATTTAATAACTAGCAAAGCCCAGAAAGTATAAGGGAACCAGGCAAATAGGTCAGTAAAACTAAGAAAAACCTAATAAACTTTGACTATGATTTTTAGTTGCTCTGTATAATGTAAAATCCTTATTGAAATTTATGGCTGTGGAAAACTGGCCAGTTTCATTTTCAGCTCGGTCAGGTCAGGGACATTTCCTGTTATCAATAGGAAGTTGCTATACAATTAATTGGATCAATGATGCAGTGAGCTAAATTAGTATTTTATGGTCAAATAATTGGACTAGTTATGCATTGTACATTATTTCAGTTGTACATGTATGATCTTTGAATCTATCGTGTAGGGAGATTCCTGGACTGCCTTAGCCTATTGATTTGAGAAGCAGTAAATGGAACCGGTGATAGTTAGGAATGCAATAAAGTAATACCAATAAAATGGCTCAGGGGAAGCACATTTGACACACTGAGTAGCTTTATGGAGACTTAATGATTTTTTTAGAACAATTTACAAATTTGGCCTAATTCAATTAGCACTATAATAATCTACCTTAAAATATGGTGGAACATTCTGTGATATATTTATCGTGCTTGGTTCTGGTCTTCAGAACATGAAAATACTTGTTACCAGTGGTGTGCTGCTGGTAAACTAAACTGTTTTTCTATTTCGTTTTGTTTTTGTTTTGTAAAGCCTCAATTTGCAAAGCTTTCCTATATCCATGGTGTAAGTATTCAAATAATGGGCTGCTTTCAAGCTATCAATAGTTTAACTGACTCTCAAAGTTTCTGCTAGACTTTAACACAGTATTACAAGTTATTGTTAATAGCAGAGAGACCCTACACACAGATTGAGAATCATGTAATTTTGGACTAGAAGCATTCAGAATACTCTAATCCTACCCCTAACTTTACAGGACTTTTTCTTTGTAAATGGTTTTTCCTTTTACTAGAGGATTTGGGTTTAGAATCGATGTGTCTGGACTCCTGGTACAGTTTTCTATGCAGAAACCTTTATATAGGGTGTAGGGGAAGAAAAGCCATTCGTTGGATATGAATGGAAGTATGATTTTGCAGAAGAAAAGATTAAATTGATGATGAGTGATGTCCTAAAAGGCATGCAGAATATTTCTAGCTGAGATATTGTGATATAAGAAGAAACCCATATGTGGCCTTTGTCCTTGGGTCCTGGCACAGTGCTTCCTAAACCTTTGCAATTTCAATCATGCCTACACAATGAGAGCTCTGTAAAACCCCTACATGAAAAGGTTTGGAGAGCTTCCAGGATGATAAACACATGAAAGTGCCAGACAGTGATGTGCTTGAAGAGGGCGTGGAAATTCTATGCCCCTTCTGATACTTTACTCCATGCATCGCATTGTCTCTGTCAGTTTTTTTGCTGCTATAACAGAATACCACAGACTGGCTAATTTCGAAACAATAAAAGTGTATTTGGTTCATGGTTTGGGAGGTCACGAAGTCCCGGGGCATGGTGCTGGCATCTGGCTAGGGCCTTCATGCTGTGTCATAAAATTGTGGGACTGAGCCCTTAAACGGTGGAGTCTGCACTAACTTCGGGTAGTTAGCATCAGAATTGAATTGAATGGTTGAACACCCAGTTGGTGTTTGGAGAGTTGGTTGTTGATTTGGAAAAAGGCTACATTTTGTTTCAGAAGTGTTAGGAGTGTTAAACATCTTTTTACTAGGAGATTTGGGATTGGTATCAAGGTGTCTGGGCCCCTGGTACAGTATTTTATGTACAAGCCTTTTACTTAGAGAGTAGGAAAAATAGTCAGTGGATATGAATGGAAGTGTCATTGCATAATTTTGCTGTGGGATATGGATGGGACAGGATGAGTGGGAGGAACTGTGGACATGACATTCTCACAGGGCTGTTCTCAGCTACACTGACAACCGTTTATCAAACTGCATACTTTGTCATTTTGGCTTATACATGGGCAAGTCACTTATCCTTTCTGGACTTTGATTTTCTGATTTATTTTTGAGTGACAGTTTTTGATATTAGGATGTCTAAACTTGAGTGTGTACTAAGTCATCCACGGTACTTATCAAAATCCCCCAAGGTAGGGCTAATGTTAAGGCAATCCATAGCCCACCCTTTAAGAAACAGTACTTTAGATCCTCTTTAAAGATCTCTTCAGATCTAACATGCTGTTTACTTGTAGCCAGGGAAAATATTTAAAATAATGACTTCCTAGAGTAGTTCTTAGATTAACTGTGTCAAAGTTACCTGAGGAGTTTCCCCAAATTTCTGATCCCACCCACGCCTATGAAATAAGAATTGAGAAGAAGGGGGATGAGAACTTGAGTATTGCGGGGAGGCAGATAAGGGGGCTTGAACCTAGGGGCATTCTACCTCTGAGCTACAACTCCAGTCCTATTTTATTTTTTATTTTAAAAACAGGATCTCACTAAGTTGCTGAGGTTGGCCTTGAACCTGCAATCCTCCTGTCTCAGCCTCCCAAGTACTAGGATTACAGGCGTGCACCACCACACCCAGCATATATATAAATGCCCAGTTGATTTTGATGAGGTTAGGCATTTCAGAGATTGTTGTCCAACAGAACGTTTTGCAGGACAAGGAGGTGGTAACCGGGTGTTAACGGTTACTGAATCAGAAAATCAGCTATGTACAGGATCTTAAGCCTACCTAAGAACTTCTCCGGTAAGCGATGGGGAAGGGACAAGTGACAGCTGCAGTTGGAAAGTGCCCTGGTAGCACCTAGCAATGCAAGGACAAAGAATGGAAGAGACCAAGGTAGGCCTGAAATAAGGCGCTGGAGGTGAGTCAGTGAATCATAGGTTTAAACTGTCTCAAAAACACACAGTTATGGAAACATAACACTTGAGTGGTATTATTTACACATGTTAATATGAGCATGGTCTTTGCTCCCTTCTCACCTGTGATTTAAATTCCAAAAAAGGCTTTTTGATAAAAAGGTGAATTTAAAACTGGTTTTATTCTTTAAAATGTTATTTCTTTTTTATTTTTATTTTTAACTTAATTAAATTTTTTATTGGTGCATTGTAATCATACATCATGATGCAGTTCAGAGTGATAGAGGCATACATGCACACAGCACTTGTCGAGCCCTCCCCCAGCTCCCACCCCACTCCCTCCCCCTCCCCACCTTCCTGTGCTCAGCACAGTGATTGGCTTTGATAAGTTTGTGTATACATCACATCCCTTGGGTGTTTCCCTCCTCAAGTCTTCCTCCTGCCTCACCTCCCATTTCCCTCAGTTAGGTACTCTCCTTCACTCCACGAAGGTTTCTCCTCCTTTGTCTAGAGTCCCTCCTGTGTCCCAGTTTCTCCCTAGCTTCCGCATATAAGGGAGAATATCCGACCCTTCACTTTTTGTGACTGACCAATCTCACTTAGCATAATATTCTCCAGTTCCATCCATTTCCCTGCAAATGATGTAATTTTGTTCTTCTTTATGGCTGAGTAGAATTCCATTGTGTATATATCCCATAATTTTGTAGTCCATTCATCTTTTGATAGACATTTCAGTTGATTCCATAGTTTGGTGATTATGAATTATGCAACTATAAACATAGATATGCATTCAATTCATTGCTATGGTAGTATGGTTTCAATTCTTTTGAGTCGATATCCAGGTATAGCTGGGTCATATGGTAGGTTCATTCCCATTCTTCTGAGGATCCTCCTCACTGTTTTCCAGAGTGGTTGCACTAATTTGCAGTCCCACCAAGAGTGTATCAGAGTTCCTGCTTTTCCACATACTCACCAGCTTCTCCACATCCTCGCCAACATTTATTATTGTTTGTGTTTTTAATGATTTCCATTCTAATTGGGGTTAGGTGAAATCACAGGGTAGTTTTGATTTGCATCTCTGATTGCTAATGATGTTGAACATTTTCTCATATATTTATTGGCCAACTGTATTTCTTCTTTTGTGAAGTGTCCATTTAGTTCAACTTCCCCATTTTTTGGTTGGGTTATTTTTTTTGGTGGTGAGTTTGAGTTCTTTGTATATTCTAGATATGAGAATTCCCTTTAAAATCAGGAACAAGACAAGGATGCCAATTATCACCATTCCTTTTCAATATAGTACTTGAGACTCTACCCAGAGCAATAAGGCAAGAGAAGGAAATAAAAGGAATACAAATAGGAAAAGAAGAACTGAAACTATCTCTATTTGCAGACGGCATGATCTTATACTTAGAAGACCCAATACTCTCAACCAAAAAACTTTCAGAACTGATTAACAGTTCTGGATGCAAAATCAATCTAAAAAAATAGAAGCTTTTCTACATGCCAATCATAAATCCACTGAAAAAGAAATCCAGAAAACATTTCCACTCACAATAATCTCAAAAACAATAAATTACTTAGGAATAAACCTAACCAAGGAGGTAAAGACCTTACAATGAAAATTATAAAACATTAAAGAAAGAAATTAAAGATCTTAGAAGGTAGAAGGATCTCCCATGCTCTTGGATAGGCAGAATAAATATTATCAAAATGGTCATCCTTCCAAAAGTGATCTGCAGATTCAATGCAATCCCCATTAAAATACCAAGGTCATTCTTCACAGATCTAGAGAAATCAGTCCTTAAATTCATATGGAACAACAAAAAACCCAGAATAGCCAAAAGAGTTCTCAGCAATAAGAACCATTCAGGAGGCATCACAATATCTGACTTCAAACTATACTACAGAGCCACAGTAATAAAAACAGCATGGTATTGGCACAAAAGCAGACACACAGACCAATGGAGCAGAATAGAAGATTTAGAAACAAATCCACACACTTATAGCCAATTTATTTTTGACAAAGGGACCAAAAATATACATTGGAAAAAAGATAGCCTCTTTAACAAATGGTGTTGCAAAACTAGTTATCCAAATGCAGAAAAATGGAAATAAATCCCACTTTCTCACCCTGCACAAGAGTCAATTCAAGATGGAGCAAAGACCTGGGAATTAGACCAGAGAGTTTGCAGTTACTTGAAGAGGGCATAGGACCAACACTCCAACATATAGGCACAGGTAAAAACTTCCTCAACAAGACCCCAAAGACACAAGAAATTAAAACAAGGATTTTAGTTGGAATTGCATTCAACTGAAGAGCTTCTGTGCAGCAAAGGAAACTATCAAGAACCTCAAGAGAGCCAATAGAATGGGAGATGATCTTTGCCAACTACTCCTCTGATAGAGGACTAATATCTATTTCTTCTTTTAAAATATAAATTTACGATTTGTGATTTGGTGTTAGACACATGAAGTTTAAAAAGAGATAAAGAGGCTGTGATAATGATTGTTATTTGGCCACAAATAAAGCCATATGTTCTATTATAATTGCATTGTTATAATAAAGACTGCTTTAAATAAAATGTGTGTGTATGTGTGTTTGTGTGTGTGTTCTGGGAATTCAACCCAAAGCCTCCCACATGCTAGGCATGCAGTACGCTACCACCGATTCCAGCCTCCCAAACCTTTTTGATTTATATAAACAGTTTTAGGATGAGCATTTGGCCTTGTAATCCCAGGTTGTCTACAGGATGTTCTAAATACTCAAAGTCTATTATATTCCAAAAGCATGGGATGCTTAACCATCCACACAGGAGAGTTACAAATCAGAGTGGCATGTGTCTCTTTGTTTTCTTACACAGACCCAATGGATCTAATAGAGCTGGAAAATGACCCCAGACTTGCATATCATTTTCACACACTCACTTACCTGAATCTTCATTCTCAATGTGTTTTTGTGAGAAAAGGGTCTGTAATTAAACATTTGTAAACAATAATGGAACCACAGTTATTGCTTGCAGATTCACAATATAAGCTGGAAATCCTGAAAGAAACAAAGCTTAACATTTATCAAATTTCCCTTATTAAAGAAACTTTTGTTTTTTGTAAAACCCATGGGAAATGCTGACCTAGATAAATTGTAGGGCAGTAGAAAAATCTTCCTTAGAGTTATCAAAACCTGCTCTCTTTGGTCAGTAAACAAAATGATGTTTAAGTTTTGTTCAGTGGGCCACAGAATTTTATTGGGAGGTCATACTATTTCAATAAATTGATTAGCTTTTTGATTCAAGGAGAGGCTGACTTCTGTAATAGAGTATGTCATCTTTAAGAACCATTATTTTTTAAAACTTTATTTTGAAATAATTTCAGAAAAGTTGAAAAAGTACATTAGAATTCTGTATATCTTCCTCCCAGATTCCCAAACCCTTAACAATTTATCATATTGTCTTTTTTTTAGTGAATGACTTTTAATGATTTATCAACTATATTATGTCTCACTAATTTTGTATGTAGCACAATGCTAGACACGTATTGGTAAGATAATTGAGAAATAGCATAGAAATTTGTTCAGAAAAAAAGATGAGAAAGAGTATTCTTTTTTATTAATGTGTATTAATTGTACATATTAATGGATACATTGTAATATCACAACAGATTTGTACAACATGCACTAATCAAATCAGGGTAATTAGCATTTAACTGTTATACCATGTTTTATTTATCATTCTCTTCTTTTTCTGTCTCTGTACATGTTTGGATATACAAATGCAGACACACTTTCTTGTTCCTTGAACCATTTGAGAGTAAGTTGCTGTCATGATGCCCCTTACACCCAAATACTTGCAGTATTCTTAAACACAAGGACATTCTCTTATGTGACCATAGAACAAATATCAAAATTAAAAAATTAAAATGCTATTATCCAACTTACAGAAATATATTTTATATATTTATATATGTATAGATTAATTATGTATTTATGTATTTTTAAAGAAATTAAAATGCTATTATCTAATTTACAAGAAATATATATATTATATAATTATATATATATATATATATATATATATATATATATATATATATAATTTCTTGCCAGGGCCCAGACTGGAGTCATCTGCTGCATTTAGTTGTCATGTCTCTTTAGTTTCCTTTACTCTGGAATAGTTCCTTGGTCTTTTTCTTGACCTTATCAGTTTTTGAAGAATACAGGCCATTTTGTACAAATCTTTCAATTTGGATTTGTCTGATGTTCCATGATTGAATTCAGGTTATGCATTTTTGGCAAGACTACATAAATGTGTGCCCTTTTCAAAAAGTATATGATGTCTATTTGTTCCCATTACTGGTGATATTAACTTTGATCACTTAGTTAAAGTGGTGTCTGCCAGGTTTCTCTACTGGAAAGTTACAGTATTTTTTTTCTCTTTGGAGAGTATCTTAAATACTTGAGATTATGTAAATACCCTGTTTCTCATCAAAGTTTCACCTTCTAGTTTTAGCATTCATTATTCTCACACAAGACAAATTACTATGGTCATTGCCAGGTGGTGCTTTTCCAAATCCAGCATTCCTTTTACATTAGCTGCTCTTTGATTGTAATGAAGAACTTTCTCATCTCCCCATTTATTTATTCACTTATTTATAACTGCCTGGACTTATGGTTATTCTATGGGTTATAATTCATTACTATGATTCATTTTGATGCTCAAACTATCCCAGAATCTGGATGTGTCCTTTAGACATTTCCCCATTTCTCTTTGAGCACTTACTTATTTTCTGGCAGAGAATGACATTTTTGGCTAATTTGTGATTCCCCTGCCCCAAGCAAGGAATCAGATGCTTTTCTAAAAGGCTTTTTTTCTTTTCGTTTTTTGTGAAGAATTTAGGCACCAACATCTGAGAGCTAGGAATTGCACACAAGTTCTTTTTTTTTTTTTTTTTGTGGTACCAGGG
>PVJS01003867.1:29493-72841 GCA_004027185.1 Glis glis | reverse complement strand
GTATGAAGTACCAAGAATGATGTTGGTATATTTTCACATGTACATATTGTTTATGATAGTAATTTCATTAATTCATTTCTTTCTTGCTCTCCCCCTTCCCTTGTACCACTTCCCTTGTTCCGCTGAGGGTTCTCCATTACAACCAGAGTCCCTTGTGTGACCCTACTACTCCTTAGGTTGCACATATTAATGAAAACATATGTCCCTTCTTTTTTTGTGATTGACTGATCTCGCTTAACATAATGTTCTCCAGATCCTTCCACAGAAAGTGGAAATTTCTGACAACTTTGAATGACCAATCAGGAAATGAAAGGTTATATACAATGTAACACCACTTCCATCACCAGATGGTACCAGGCATTGACTGGATAAGTGGGAATGCTCACACACTCCTTTCAGAGTGTAACTGGTCTTTAAAGACTTTGGAGAACAATTAGGTAATATAAATAATAATAATAAAGACATGTTTTCTAGGACCTAGCAAATTCACTTCTAGGTAATGTTCTTCACTTCTAGTTTCTTACATTTGTGCTCCAGGAGATGATTTCAAGAATGTTAATCTCAGAGTTTTAACAGCAAAAGAATTAGACACAACCTAAATGCCATCAGCAAGACAATGGTCAGATGATCTATGTAATATTACACAGCAATGAAAAAGAATGAGGCAGATGTATTTGTATTGACATGGAAAGGCATTCAGCTAAGAAAAGAAAACTAAGCACCTACAGAAAATAAATATGGCATGACTTTTAAACTCCACAAAATATAATTATGTATTTACATATGCATTAATCCAGTGAATATTTATTGAGTACCTACTATGTGGCAGGCATGTTTACAAGTTAGGACATACAAAGAATTCTTATCCACTTGGAGCTTGCAGTCTAGCTTACACATGCATATGCACCTTTGGACTTTATGTGGACCCATGCATATGTCTAGGCATAGACAAAGTCCTAGCAGAGTGCCCACCAACTCTATTACCACTGAAGACGGCTAACAATGTGGACATTCAGGCAAGGACATACTACGTAGCAGTCCAAATGAACCAACTTTATGACTATGCAGCAATGTGGAGGGGTGCTTGGTAAGCTTTGGTCAAGTATTCTTGCCAAGGCTGTTTTCACACTTGTTAAAACAGGTTACAGTATTTAGACTAGTTAGTACCTTCCTTATAGGCTTGTGTGCACCTTCAAAAAGATACTCCATTCACAGCATTAAGCACTTAGTGTATGCTCCATAAGCGACAGTTGTCTATATTTTTACAAAGAGGCAGAGGGAGACGTAAAGCATCCACAGGACCACAGACAGAACCGTGTCACCCCAGCCACACTTGTGGGTTCTGGCTGGGGTTGCTGGCTCAGAGGTCCAAAGGCTGTGAAGCCTAGAAAATCAGTCCAATCTTGCTTCTTGTGCGGCTCCCTGACATAATAGGGGGCTCCCTTTGGGGCTGCCCAAGCTTCCAATGGGTAACAGGCTTCTGTGAGGGCAGAGGGAGCAATGGCTTCCACAGCTGAAGGGGTCTGACAGCTGCAGGGCCAGTGGAGGAGTGCTCTGACTGAGGTCAGACCCTAATTATCCTGGGGAGCAGAGCAGAACTGCTTCCCTGTGGTGTTCTGAGGTCATTAGGAGCATGTGGGGACAGCCTGTGCTTCCTCCCTGGGCAGGCAATAGGGCCTATTGCTCAAGAAAGAAAAAGAACGTGCCCTGAGCTGGACCATTAGTCAGCTCAACACCACAGGCCCATGCACTCTGAGCCTGCACAGCCTTCCCCGCTGTGGGAATGCAAGGCCTTGTCATGGCACCTCAGACCATGTTGGACTGACTAGACACCCCTCCCCGTGCTCCAGGCAGCCGCAGCCAGGGAAACCCTGCAACTCCTCCGTATAGGTACTATGTGGACAGACGGTGGTTGAAGGTCAAACATGCCTGGCCCCAAGCCAATATATCAAGTGCTTATCACTTTGTAGGATTTGTGAAAAGAACATTCTCCAGGCCCTCTAATATGAGAGGTGCCTCAAGTTAAGATTTATCACTTTGGAAAGACAAAAGAGTTGGGTGCCTGGCCTCTAGTTTGGTCACCACAGAAGCTTCTGTTTTCTGGAGAAAATCAAAGGGAACCATTGGCTCCATGCACTGGCCATCTTGAGTAGGATCATACTTCCAGTATGTTTAGTGGGTTCCGCTGGAGAGGATTTCACTTGTAAATAAGCTTCTTAGTAGCTTTGGACCAGGCATTAGCCAAACTTCTACAGCAATGGGGCCCGGCTGCTCTTACCTTGACCTCTGGTGGTCCCACAGACGCCGGGAGGGCAGTGTGGAGGGAGGGTTGGGAGCTATACATCTGGGAGTGGAAAAAATGACAGTGATATCTTCCCTTCCCTGTTGGCCTGCATCCAATAAACCTGTAAAGAAAGCTATTTCCACAGAAATGTTTCTTCCACTGGGGTGTTCAAGCCCAAGGAAGACTCAGCTGGGAAGGTGGCAGCAACCCTGAAGGAAGGCCCAATGAGAGGCAGCAGGAGACCCAGGCCCCTGCATCCACATGAACTGCATCCTCCTTCCCAGGCTGGGCAGCAGCTGGGCCTGGTTGTTGCGCAAACATCTTAATGTTTATGTGACATTGCAAATTTGGAAAGTGCTTTAAAATAATTTATATTCATAGGACTATAACTAATCAAAATATTGTACCATTACATAACCATAGCCATTACAGTCACTGCGATCACTTTCCAGTGCTCTTGACTGAGGAGGGTGTCACTATGTTGGTATTAAAGGAGGGAAAGTAGCAATTAGGGGAATTTGTCAAGGCCTACAGAGCCTGGAGGCAGGGCTAACTCATCCATATAGGACACTAGACCTCTGCTATTAAAAACTCAAATAGGCAACTCAACCTCTTAAAAATCGCCACCATCCGTTAATCACAATATGTTGGTTACTATACATACATAGTCACAAATGCCCGTAATGCCTCTGGGGAGCAGGTACTTGCCCCATTCTATAGTGGGGGAAACTGAGGGACTAAGAGGCTAACCCACTTGCCTAAGGTCATACTGCTAGTAAGGACAAAGTGAGTTTTGAGACTGAGCCTGCCTGACTCCAAAGCTCTTTGCTGTGGCGCATGCTCCCTCTGACCGCCAACGTGCCCAGACCCCATAAAGCACCCCAGGAGAGAAAGAGCCCATATGAAGGCATCTGCCTCCCAGAAGACCAAGTTTGATACCAGAACTGGCCACACAGGACTCTGCTTTACTGTTGTTACTCTGCGCTTCTGCACCTGAGCCTGGAAAGGCCAGAAGTAGCAGCCAGCAAGAGGGAAGGAGGGGGCAGAGAGCAGAGATGCCACACGCCCATGCTCGGGTAAAGTACCAGCCTAGTCAGGGGCTCAGAGAGGAGAACGAGGCTAAGGCTTGGGTTTCAAACTGGCCTGCAATTTCAGTAACTAAGAGAGAAACCTTTCATTAATACCTGGGTGAGACCAGAAAAGCTAGGGGATCTACCCAAGGTTTGAGTCAGGGAACGGAAAGAAGAATTCATGGAGGGGTATGGAAAACAGTGAAGCACAAGAAGAAAGCCTTTTTTCTGTTTCTCTCCCTAAACTTGGCTCCTGATATAGAAGATCGCAATCCACTGCTACTATGACTACTGCTACCATTCCTTGTCCCTGGTTCAGCAGCAGACACTGTGCTGACATGGCCCCAGCAGTTGACTCGCCCTGCCCCCAAGCCCTTAGATGGCCAGCTCCTCCAGGTAGGACCTGTGTCCTGCTCTGTGCTATGCCTCTGCCTTAGTTAGCACAATGTCTAGCCCACCAGAGACCCTCAACAATACCCAATCAAGAATACGTGAATACTCTTGTCTTTTTCCATTTAGGCTGCTATCATAAAAATACCATCCACCGGGTAGCTTAAAAAATAGAAATGTATGCCTCACAGTTCTAAATCTGGGAAGTCTGAAATCAAGGTGCCGCTATTTTGGCTCCTGGCCATGTCCTCACATGGCTGCTGAGGTGTCCACACAGGGAGACCTCTGCCTCTTCCTCTTCTTACGGGGCATTAACCCCATTGCGAGGGCCCCATCTTCAGGATCTATGTGTAATCACCTTCCAAAGGCCTCACCTCCAATACCACCCCATTGGGGATTAGAGTTTCAACACATGAAAGGGGTGGGAGTATAAACATGTAGTCCTTAGCAAGCATAAACCGTCACTTGTTACCTGTTATTCTTTATGTCATCTCCCATCCAATCCCCTTTGCTTTTTGACACTTTTTTCAATTAGTGGAGAAACTCCAGAATGGCCCACAAATAGAGAGGAGAGTAATTATGGAAAAGACAATCCAAAGGTTGAGAAGACCAAGCACGATCATCAAAGGAGAGCGTTGAATTGGAGCAGGAATGGTGGTGGGGAACCCCTCCTTTCTCCCTAGGAGGCGCAGGCACAAAGCTGTGGACTCTCAGTCACTAAGGTCCAGGACAGTGCTGTGCTTTTCAGCCTTTTTTTATAGCTCCGCTGAGCACAATGACCTGAAACAAGCTGGGGATCTGGGCTTATGGTGGCAGAGGTTTTCCTCGTGGGGCTCTGGGCTGGGCCGCTGCAAGAGTCATCAGGAGGACGCAGTGTTTATGGCCCTGGAGAAGGACGAGCAGGTGTTGCAGAATGCATGGTCCTCTGGGACCCAGGGGAGGAATATTAGTGGAGGCTTGGAGAGGGACTAGGCGATCTGCAGGTGCTGCGTGTGCACATGCCAGCCTGGAATTTGGAATTAATCACCTACCGAAGGCACAATGGGCAGATGGGAGGGAGAGGCAGGGAAGGAGTTGAACCAGCAGCCGAGGCAGCCACTAAATTTAGCTTGGTCCCCAAAGCAGGACTTCAGTAAATTAATCCTGCAGCCCTGCCCCAAACTCCAGGTCCCATTCCCAGGTGGGTTTTTTGCTATTTCTTGCTTGGCTCCCATTATAACACGGGCCTCTGAATGTTGGTTCCTTGACAGGTGCCCCAGGCCAGCTCCTCTGGTGTGGGTGCTGGGAAGGAAGCACAATTCCCAGCTGTCCTTGGCGTTCCTGCAGCACTGGGTGAAGCCCCGAGAGAGGCCATTCATGAAGATGTGCCAGGCTCACTAATTGCTGAGACGGACCTGGCCCTTGGCTGCCCCTCACCTCCAAACAAGGCAGAGTCCCCACATCAGGGTAAATGTTTGCTGACCTGTGGGGCTCCCCCTTCCATGCAGCCAAGGCTGGCCTTCCCTGTCACTGCCAGTCCCCATGCAGAGGGCTTCACCCACCTCCAGCACCTGCAAGGCAGCTTCTCCAGTGGATCTCACTGCAGCCCTGAGGGACCAGCTGGGAAGGCCATCGGGGCTCCACGTGGCAGCTGAGTGAGTTATTAGTTCCTGGAATTTCAACCTGGATGCCTTCCCTTCGGAATCTGTAATTTCCCCTGCATTCCCTGCCCTGCTGTTCCCCCTCCTCCTATTCATTCATAAACTGATGAATAGGAATTAGGAGACCGAGGCCTGGTCTCCACCCACTGCAAGCTTGCAGCAGGAGATGCACAGAATGTGTCCCTGCCCTGAGCATCCTTACAACATAAGAGATGAGAGGGCACCTGCCAAGGTTGGGCACGAAGTCAGCGCTCTCTGAACTGTGGTTGCCTACCGAGGGCTGCTCCCCAGAAAAGGCTCCTCGCGGGGTAGGGGTTGAAGGGCATCTGCCCAGCCATCACCTCCAAGTGCCCAGATGGAGCTGCGGCACTCAGGAGTCTCCTCTCTCCTCACCTTCTTTATCTAAGTCTCTGCTTTTGTTTCCCTTTCCCTCTCTGTCTTAAGTTTTGAAAAATATTGATGTTGTTTTTCTAAAATTAGGTATACAGGCACACAGTAGAAGATTGGGAAAGCAGGAAAGGACAAAGAGTGACAGCTTTTCTCCCGCGGTACAGATCGGATCCCTGCCCTCAGCGGCGTGCGGGTCCTTCCTTCGACACGATGCGTGTGCCAGTGCAATCGAGCATCCTCTTTTCTCTTCCAACAGTGCTGCTCTATATGAGCTACCCTGCACCTTGTTTTTTCTCTTACATTTTTGTTTAATTACAAAATATTCCAAATGTATTGACAAATAGTGAGTCCTATAACAAACACCCTCCCCCAGCAGCATTGTATCTTAATATTACGCTATTTACCTTTGGGTTTTATTTTTGGAAATAAAATGTTTCAGGTCTAATTGGGGACCCTAAGGGCCCCTCCCTGGTTCCATTCTCCACCTTCCCTCCCAGAGAAGCTCTGTCATGATGGGCTGCTTATTGTCCCTGACTCTTTTGCTTGTGCCCCTCTCTCTCTAAGCCCCCAGCCCCAAGAAGTCCCTTCTGGGCTGGGATGTGCTGCAGTGGTGACCGCAGTTATCTTCCTGTCGTCCTGATGAGCACAGTGCTGCTAGAGTGGGGCTTGGTGTTGCTGCTGCACTGGACAATCACAGGGTGTTTAAACCGTGTGGACTCCCAACAGCACTGTCCCCTTCAGTCAGAAGCCATTGCAAGCAGCATACATCACCACTAAAAATCAATGCCTGCTAATGTCCCTGCAGGAAGGCAGGAACGTTAACTTCATGAATTCTCCTTCTGTTTACACGCTCATTAGTAGGAGAAATGTGGGCTGGGGATGGAGCTCAGTGGTAGAGCATTTGTTTGATCCCCAGTACTGCAAAAAACAAAAAGGGTAAAATGTTACTGGGGTTGGGTCAGGCTCTCTGCCACCTCAGATCCTATACACAAAGATGTGCCTTCCTTTGGGTAGGGCTGTGTCAAATGTCTAGGAAATGCAAACTCCATCTCTTGTTCTTACAGTCACCAAGTGTCCTAATAGCAAGGTAAGTGCTGTGATTGGTGACTGCCTGTGTGTCCTGCTGTAACTGGGACAGGGCACAGATCTGCCCGCGGTTCTTCCCACTGAGGGCACTGGCCTCTCCTGGTGGGTGAAGATGGCAGTGGGTGCCAGTATAGTGGGCAGGAGCCTGGACGCAGCCCTGTGATACTCCTGACTGTGCACGACCCACGCGTCCTGACCTGCACCTTCACATGGGGACCTAGCACACAAGGACTCATGGGGCATGCTCCACAGTGCTCTTCCCAGGTCCCCATCTTCACAGTGCTCCCTGCTGGTGGCCCAGCCCAGTGCTATACCACACCACTCAGCTGAGGGCACTCAGAGATAGTGTGGGCCCCATGGTGAACATTAAGAAATGAGGCAATTGAGACCAGAGCCCGGGAGCCTGTGGCCCAGGGTGCCAGCAGTCTGACTCCTAGAGCCTTCAGAGAGGCCAGTCTCCTTCAGCAGGATCAGTTCACAGCACGCGTGGGCTGGGGGTAAAAAGATCATTTTCAGTCTCTGGGCCTGTCCTGGCCGCTTCCCCTGCTGCACCCTGGTTCCTGGGCCCCTCCTTAGCTCTACAGATCCATCCTGGAGACCTTGGGCTCTTCTCAGAAGCCAAGCAGCAATGATTATGTGTGTGTGTGTGTGTGTGTGTGTGTGTGTGTGTGTGTGTGTGTGTGCACTGCATGGCATCTGTCTTTGGCCTGTGTCCAAGGAGTTCAGAATTAGGTGGTAGTTTCTGAGGGACAGAAAGGCCTTCTCCAAGATCTTTGCCAGCTATTCCTCTGATAGAGGACTGGTATCTAGAATACACAAAGAACTTAAAAGACTTAACACTAAAAAAAAAAAAACCCAATCAAGAAATGGGCAATTGAAGCTGGGCGTGGTGGTGCACGCTTGTAATCCCAGTACTTTGGGAGGCGGAGACCGGAGGATCCGGGTTCGCGGCCAGCCTCAGCTCTCTCTCTCTCTCTCTCTGTCTCCCTGTCTCTCTCTCTCTCTCTCTCTCTCTCTCTCTCTACTTAGTGAGGCCCTCTGCAACTTCATGAGACCCGGTTTCAAAATAAAGTATAAAAAATAGGGCCGGGGGTGTAGCGCAGAGGTAGAACGTCCCTGGGTTCAATCCCTGGTACCACAAAAAAAAAAAGAAGTCAAACAACAATAAATGTTGGCAAGAATGTGGGGAAATAGGGACTCTTCTACACTGTTAATGGGATTATAAATTAGTGCAGCCTCTATGGAGATCAGTGAGAAAATTGGGAATGGATCCACCATATGATCCAGCTATACCACTCCTGGGTATCTTTTTAAAATTAGAATATTATATGTATATCCATGCTTATAGCAGCACAATTCACAATAGCCAAATTATGGAACCAACCTAGGTGTCCATCATTGGATGAATGGATTACAAAATTATGGAATATACACACAATGGAATTCTACTCAGCAATAAAAAAGAACAAAATTATATCATTTGCAGGGAAATGGATGGACGTGGAGAACATTATGTTAAGTGAGATTAGCCAGTTACAGAAAGTGAAAGGTCATATGTTTCCTCTCATATGTGGAAGCTAGGGAGTAATGGGGATACCAGAGGGACTCCAGATAATGGAGGAGAAACTCCAGTGGAGCCAGGGAAGTGGTCTAGGGGAAGCGGGGTGGAAAAGGAGGATCAATGAAGGAATCACTTCTATTGACATTATGTACATATGTGAGAATACCAATGTCAATCTCAATACCCTGTATGGGGAAGTTTACTATGAACTGCATTATGAGATGAGACTATAATGCACCAATAAAAGTATAAAAATTAGATTAAATAAAAAAAAGAGAGAAAGGGAGAAAGGCCTTCTTCCTACCCTACTCAGCCTCGGGGAGTTCTCAAAGGCATAGATGTGAGCATCCAGTCTTGTCCTGTCTCAAAGACACCCCAGCCATCTTGATCCAGACAGGCAGCCAGGGCCAAGGCAGGAGGCAGGGCCCAGGACAGCATGGTGGGGGCCAGAAAACAGGAGATAGGAGGGTGTTGTTTAGCAATGGAGTTGAAGGGGAGGGAGGAGGTCAAAGGAAAGGGGAAGGTCCTCTCAGGCTGTGAGGTGTGAGGTGTGACTCTCTCCAAATACTTAGTGCTCAGCATTCATGAGGGGAAAGACAGGAGCTCCACAGTCACCAGCAGAGGGCTTGCTGTCCTCATGTGTGTTGTATTCTGGGCCCCTCACCGACCCCAACACTGAGAGGACAGATTACGACTTATGTGTCGTGTGTCAATTCTTCATACTTTATAAAACATCCATCACTTCATTCAATCCCCACAGTACCAAGTGAGGTGGACAGAAGGGATATTCTTGGCCTCTTCTGGCATAAACATGAGGAAAGGAACAGAGGGGAAGGAACAGAGGAGATGAAGACATGAGCTGGGTCTGAATCCAGATGCTCCCTGCCAGACTTGGTTCTCCCTACCTCTCACCGGGGCCAAGACAGGAGGCAGGGAGCTATGGATGGGAGATGCAGGTGGCAAAGAATGCGGAGCTAACAGGAAGTCTGCCTATTTTTGTGCAGCTTTGGGAAAGCAGGAGTCGGCCAGGTGAAAGGGAGGACAGGGAGGCTCCAGGAGAATGGCGAGGCTTCGGAGGAGGGCAACGCTCCAGGCAGAGACTGCACACAAAGGGCCAGAGAGCTCTGTGGCTATCTGGAAGTAAAATCACATAGAGCATAGGCATTACATCTATTTTACTGCACATTAATATTATCTGACACTGAATACGTTTTTGTCACATCTATACCCCAGATGGATATGTGGCCACATATGAAAAACAGGTATTATAGACTAAAGGACATCGCAAAGACCATTTATGGGCTGAAAGCAGTGTTCCCCAAGTGCCTTGTTCTTTTGCCCATTCTTCCTGGGAGGTCTTGGACCCACCTGAGGTCCTGCATTTAACAAGCTGTAGTGATGCTGCTGCTGCTGCTGCTACTGCTGCTGCCGCTGTAGTAGAAGCCACACTGCAAGTAGAGAAGCTGGTAGCAAGGGCTAGAGCAGGGGTTCCAAGATTGTTATCCATTAGGGTCACCTGGGAGCTTTGATAATATAAAGATGCCTGAGCCCCACCCCAGTCCAATTGAATCAGGCTCTCTGGGGGTGGGGCTTGAGCAGTGGTGTGTTTTTAAAGTTCCCCAGAGGATCCGAATATGAAGTGAGTTGAGGGGCTCTGCTAGGGTTTCATGAGTCTTGTGTTCTGTCAATCATCTCTGCCTGGCAGGTGAGTTGTGAACACAGTCTCCCTCAGAAACACAGATTTGCCAGCAGGGAGCATGTGGGCTCTGGAACAGGAAACGAATTTCAGTCCAAAGTAGGAACCATGTGCCATCAAAACAGGGCATCTGATTCAAGCTTTATTACAGCTGAGGACACTGAGATCCCGAGTCCATACAGCTGGCAAGTGGCGGAAGTCCTTTTACTTCTCTTACAGGCAGGAAGCAGGAGGGCTCCCTCAAAGATGAAGAGCTGGGTGGCATGGGGCCAGAAGAAGTCCCAAATGCTGAGAGACATTGCTGTGGTTTGAATGTATCCCCCCCAAAGTCCAAGTGTTGGAAATTTAATCCCCCAATCCATATGCTAATGCCATTTGGAGGTGAGGCTTTGGGGAGATAATCAGGATTAGAAGAGGTCATGAGGGCAGGGCCCTGTGATGGCATTAGTAGCTTTGTAAGAAGCAGCAGCAAGACTTGAGTCAGCACCTTTTCTCTGTCTTGCCACAGGATATCCTCCACCATGTTGTCATGCAGCAGAAAGCCCGCACCTGATGCAGCGCCATGCCCCTGGGCTTCCCAGCCTCCAGAACCATGAGCTACATAAACTTTTATTCTCTATAAGTCACGCAGTCTGTGGCATTCAGTTATAGAAACAGAAAACAGACTAAGGCAGATATCCAGAAAGGAAATGGGTGGAGGGGGGAAATGTTGGGAAGGGAAACAGAGAAGGCCACCCCAGTTCCTTTCAAGCCAAATGATTTCGGCAGTGGCTGCTCTGCCTGCAGGATGGACCAGTCTGGAAGGCTGCTGCCAAGTAGCAGACAGGCAGAGCTGGCTGGGAGCTCAGCAAGGGACGGGGAGCCATCACTAAGGCAGGTGGAGCAGGAGCCCACAGGTCAGCTTTGCTCCAAAGCAAGGGCCTTCCTGGGCTGACGGCATACCTCTCAGAGGATGTGGATAGGCAGTCTAGGCCTGGATTTTAGGAAGTTTCCAGAAAATAAAAGCATTGTATACTTGACCATCTGAGGACCCAGTAATGTTATTTACTTGCCCTGTGCAACGAATGTCATTATCAATCTGTTGGGCACACAGTTAGCCATGGTAGTCAAGGAAGGGAGGAACGGACAGGAGATGTTCAGCCAGAAAAAAACCTCAAAGGACAGGACAGGTGGCCCCCGGCACACCTAGGAGGGCTGTTGGTTGTGCAGAGGAGGGGCAGTGCGGAAAGCCATGACAAGTGGCTGGGAAGTTCCTAGTGAGACTAGGAACTCCCCAACAATTATCACTACCCGAGTGGAGCTGTCTGCCCTTCAGCACAGTGAGCCTTGGAACTGGGGATATTTGAGCAGAGGCTGCGTGGCCCACCATTATGGGTACTGTGAGTGAGACAGGATGAGAAGTGCTGAGTGTTTTCTGTCAGATCTCAGATTATATCATCTCCTGGTGAGATTCTTACTCTTGAGTGCTCTCGTAAAGGCTGGCTTGAAGGCCAGGGAAAGGGGCAGCGAGGAGAGGTGCTCACCGGGGCTCCCCAGGGTGAGGAAGGTTGGAGGCCAGCCGGCAGGCTCCTGTCAACAGCAGCTGCACCTTGATGGACATATAGAGCGCCAGGACAGCCCCTGTCCACCCACAGAAGATGGGACCCAGCTCCTGCCACTGGTCTGAGGGGAAGCCAATGCCTGGCCCTGAGAGCCTGAGCATTCTCTTCCGTTACCTCCATGTCTGACTTCCGACTTCTGTGGAATTCCCCTGTCCTTCTCCAGGAATTGAGACTGCTCCTTCATCTCTATCCTACAAGTCCTTACAGAAGGTCCAGCCCCTTCTCTTTGGCCTCCCTTGTCCCCCTGCATTGAGCACACAGGCCAGGCGTGGAGAGCACAGACCACTGGAGGGTCCGGAGAGGGGAAGCTGTCAGGACTTTTAAACTGAAGAGCAGATAGCTCCTGTCCTCTGTCTTTCCCTTGGCCATTTCCACTCAGTGCCAGCCTCTGGCCAGGGTCGGCCCTCTCCCGGATCCTTTCCTCCACAGTCCCTGCTGGGATTTACACGAAGGCTTAGTTAGCTCCGTGCGTATTTTTTCTCTTTCTACTCATGCCCTCCAGTCTTTACCTCACACTCAAAAGACCCATCAAGGTGGCTCTCAAATGAAAGCAGTTCCTTCCCTCGGAGAGCACTAAGGCCAGCAAGTAAAGTAATCATTTTCCCACTCCACAGCGTATTCCATAACAGCGCTGGCTGAGGTGAGCCAGATCGATGTTCGCTCTCTCTGGCGAACCCACATGGACTGGCTGGATGTGGATGTTCAAATCTGAACTTGAACCTCTCGAGTGGGTCCTCAAACCATCCTTCCACAAAAGTCTTTCCACCAAAATCACACTCTAGAGTTCTGCTGGGGGCCTGAGCAAGTCCCAGTGAAGCTATGGACTGGCAGGTGTCTGTGGACCAGCGTTAGCAGTTCTAGTCTTTGGACCCAGTCTGCTGCTGAGTCTTCTGGCCTGGGCTCATCTTAAACAAACCTCCCTTTGCAACTCCAGAGCCCACAATCCACACAATCTCTTTGAAGGCTTTTACGCTATGGTAGGAATGGCACAAGAAGGGGGGCGCTTCCACCTCCTTCCCCACCTTTTCTATCACTGAGAGTGCTTAATGCTTGCCAGCGCAGGGCCAATTTGTGACCACTGTGGAGGACGCGCCTTTGCGTGTCTTGACTTCTGCACACCTCAACAGCTGAAACTTTCACTTTTTCACTCGTGCCTCTTGACTGCTCTCTCCTTGAAGTGCAGGATGGGGAGAAGGGAAGCCAGTCCTAAAAGCCTATGTCTAAAGTTCCCAGTGCACAAGACCAAGATTCGCAATCTCCAATACTCCCCCACCTCCAACCTCCCTTGATGAGAGCTCAGTGCTCCTTTAAACCCTGGGATCTACAAGGCAGGGTGGTGGGAAGGAAAGGCTGAGAAGGCAAAATGTCACGTGGTGTGACAGCAAGGCCAGGGATGGCCTCAGCCTCCCAAATACCTCGGCAACTTTCGAGCAGGTTCCTGGCACCCTACAAGTTCATTCTTGCAGCATAAGGCGTTGACCTTGTTAAAACACCAACTACCCCGCAAGGGATGAGGCTTTGAGTTGATCTTGGCCTTGAGAATAGAGGGAAGGGCGGAAGCTCAGGGCTAGGCTTGCCAGAAGGCTGGAGATCAGAGCCTGGGGCACCTGGGAGGCGGGAAGCAACACAATAGAGGCCAGATAGACAAGGACGAGCTCCACTCCGCTCCGCTCCTCGGGTGGTACCTGGACACTACCCCAGGTGATTGTCCTTGATTCCAGGCGTGGCTCCCCTTACACTCTGCACTGTGAACTTGGATTAACTCATCCCTCTGGGCATCTATATCCCTTCTGCAAAGTGAAACCAAAAATAAACTTATCTCACTCCTTGCAAAACTGAGGGTGGCTTTACCAATTTCCTTGTTAGGAAAATGGTCCTGTGATAAGAGGAGAAAGACTTTACTTCGTGCCAGGTGCTGTTCTACACCTTTAACATGTACCAATTCATGTAATCCTTCAAAAGACTGCAGAGGCTGGGGCAACGACCTTCCCCATCATGCAGATGAAGGTCTTGCAGCAACCCATCCAGGGTCCCCCAGTGGGTAGGCAGCAAGGACCGGAATGAATCCAGGTCCTGAGTACACAGTTTAACCACTGCACTCTGTGTGCAGAGGCCTCCAAACACAGAGCATGAGCCAGGCTTTCGGAATGGAGTGTTTTAGTCCAGTTTACCAGGGGCACCGTGTGCCTGGCACGCCCCCAGTCACAAGCAGGGGTGGCCTCAAGTCTTTTGTCCAAATGTGCTTAATTTACCGAAACCAGAGTAACTGCCTAAATCCATTTTTTTTTTTTGCAGTACCAGGGATTGAACCCAGGGGGGTTCTGCCTCCAAGCTACACCCCCAGCTGTATTTTTTATCCTTTATTTTGAAACTGGGTCTCATGAAGTTGCAGAGGGCCTCACTAAGTAGCTGAGGCTGGCCAAGAACCCAGATCCTCCGGTCTCCGCCTCCCAAGTACTGGGATTACAAGCGTGCGCCACCATGCCCGGCCCTAAATCCATTTTAAGCTTGCTCCTAGGAAGGATTCTGTGCTCTGGAGCGGGACAGGCACCTATTAAACAAGAGGGCCTTGCTGGATTCACTTGTGACACCCAGACTGCATCCGAATCCTGTTTGAGACAAGGCTGTTCTGTGCTGCACAGGGTTGTTACCACGGGGAGGGACAAGGTGCCCAGAGCCTTTGTTAACTTTAATTAGGTGTACTCTCATTGATTGATTGATTGATTTCCTCCCGAGTTGCAGAGAGGAGCGACCCTGCTCCCTAGGTGCACGAGGCCTGCCGCTAGAATTATAACGAGCGCTAAGCAGGCCCAGCACGCCATTCCAGGCCTGCACGACCGCCACCAGCTCCCTGTCAAACCTCAAATTGATTCTGAAATTGCTTTGAGGACAAAGTGGCGAACAATTTGAAAGCCGTGTAATTATCTGAGCGGTTGTTGCTGGGTGCGGCCATCAGGACCTGAGACCATCTAAAGAGGCCAGAGCTACGGTTCCCAAATGAAAAGGTTAAATAGTTGTCAGGGACCTCACCTAGGACAGACCGGACCCTGGAACAGTTCTCCACTCAGAGGCTGGAGTGGTGCTTGCTGTGAGCAAATGAATGGTCTATCCTTGGAAATTCCACCCAGGCTGTGACTACAAAAACTGCTCATAATCAACTGAGCATCTGTCAGGCACCTGCCAGGTGCCCAGTACTGCGAGACACATGGTGAGCACAGGAAGAGGTGATCCCCCTCGTGGGTGTCATGTAACCTGAGTGGAGAGAATCTTAACATGGAGAGAATATTAAATAACAGCGCCTGGTTGGTTGTAAGACAGGATGTGCTGATGCCCAGATGAGAACGATACCTGCAGCTGACCGTCACGGGGAGCTGGCGAACGCAGGCCCATGGTTAGAGGCTCTCCACATCCTCCCATATGCTTGGAACCACCTAGGGCTCTGGTATATATAGAGAAATTGAGGCTTAGAGAGCTTAAGTCGCCTGCCCAGGCTCCCCACATCCCCCAGGGTGGCCTGTGCATTCATGACTAATCCACAGGAAATGTTCAGAGAGCCAAGGATGATGCTCTGTAGTCCCAGCTCACCAAAGGTTTTAAAAGAAAAATCCTCAGCAACATGTTCTGGAAAGAAGAAAACCCGAGCCTGAGCTCAGGGTGTCACCATGGTTGCAATCCCAAGGTTTTACAACTGAAAATTTCTGTGAACAAAATTAGTTCCAAATAGAGATTCCAACTTGAGCACAGTCCCTGTGCAGTCAACATCTCAAAATCACATTTCAGCAAGAAATGTGTCTAAGGGACAGTCACACCCTCTGGTGCACGAATATCTACTTTAGTGGGCATGTAGGTAGGGGGCCCTCCTCAGCCTGCCTTGGGTCTTCACAGCCTCCTGAGGTCTCCTGACCCACATGGCCACCAGGCCCCATAGTCCAGGCTCTGGGCCACAGTTGGGGGGAGTTTTCAAAACCACCAATTAACTTCTGGGAAACAGGAACCTATTTTGTTTTGTTACCTTTCTTATTGTGATAAATATATACAACTTAGCCGGGCGTGGTGGCGCATGCTTGTAATCCCAGTACTTGGGAGGCTGAGACAGGAAGATCGCAGGTTGGAGGCCAGCCTCAGCAAGTAATGAGCCTCTTATCAACCTAGCAAGACCCTGTTCCAAAATAAAAATAAAAAACAGGACTGGGGGTATAGTTTGGAGGTAGAATGCTCCTGGGTTCAATCCCTAGTATCATAAAATAAATAAATATATATGACATAAAGTTTGCCATCTTATCTGTATTTAAATGTTTGGTTTACTAACATTAAGTGCATTCACACTATTGTGTGACCATCGCCACCACCCATCTCTAGCACTCTTTGTATCCCCAGTTAGCGCCATGGTTAGGAAATAATAGGTGTTTGAGAAATACTTATTGTCTTAATGAACAATCCAGGATCCAGGTGCCGGATGGTTCCTTGGCTCTGACACAGAATCCCATATAAACTGCAAAACCCTGATGTGCTCTCAGAAGATCTCCTGCTCGCCCCCGAAGAGTGACCATTCAGCACCAGCTCAGCAGCTGTCCCCGGCACAGGGCCAGAGCCCAGGCACCCCCTCCCTCGGATAACGCACACATTTTAGGCAGTGCTGATTGCAAAACACAACGGCGAAGCAGGCTCTTTAGAGCTGAACATTAAAAGTCAACAGGAATGAGCCACAAAGGAAAACAGGCGGGTACGGGGAATAGATATGCCCTTTGCACCGGAACCCTCTGAGGCTCGTATAAAAATGCGAGCCAGCGTTCCACCAAGCAGGCCTGGCAAGAGGTGATTTGCCAACTATCTGCCACCTCCTTCCCACCTTCCTTCCACTCTCCCACTCCACCCTCCAAAGGAATCTCAGGCCTGGCATGAGAAACAAACGAGGGGCTTTACTGTCCCTGTAATTGCTCCAAATCCCATTAATTACACAGTAAGTCTCCAACAATAAGCCGGGCTGCCTGACTTAACACAAGCCTGGCTTGGGGCAGATTCTGGGGCCTGCTTGGACTCAGTTTCCACCACTCTAAAAAGAGAAGTCGATAAACTCTAAGCCCCCCTCCAAGCACCACATTCTATGTCCCTGAGCTTGAAGAGCCAGTGGCCTCTCATATGCCCGAAGGCACAAGGCCACTAATTACTTCTCACTCTGTCACCATAGAATGTCAAAACAGTGTCTGCAAAGACAGCAAGCTGGACCCTCAGAAGTTTCTTTCCTGGTTGAAAAAGACTTGCCAAGGCTAGCAGCTGGTGAGGGCCCTTGCTGAACGGGCTGCCAGGTCCCAGGCTCTCTAAGCCATTTATAATGTTGTCTAAAATCACACTACCTTTAAATTCTGCTGCCTTCCTTGTCAAGAACAGGTATGCCTTACATTATGCAAATGATCATCCTGGAAGCCAGGCATAGGCTAAATTTTTGGTACCTTGTTTTATGTAACAGGGATTCTTATAGTTAATCCCTTTTGAAAAGAATTATCTTCACGATGCCCTGCCAACCTATCCCTAGGTTGGCAGGGCATAGGTTTCTTTTTATTTTTTTTTGGTGATACTAGGGATTGAACCCGGGGCATTCTACCTCCGAGCTACACCCCCAGCCCTATTTTTTGTTCTTTATTTTGAAACAGGGTCTCACTAAGTTGCGGAGGCCTAAGTAGCTGAGGCTGTCCGCGAACCCGATCCTCCGGTCTCAGCCTCCTAAGTACTGGGATTACAAGCGTGCGCCACCACGCCCGGCTTCCTATGGAGGTTTTGTATAAAGCAAGAGGTGCCCATAAGACAACAGCAATGTTATGGCCACTCAGGTGCCACATAACCCATCAAGGCCACATACACACCCATGAGGTTACTATGTACAAACAAGGGCACTCCAGTTGTCTGACCAGCTCCCCCTCCACTCCCTGGCCCCAGATTCCCATTCTGGAGAGAAGGCAGGGGGGCTGGAGTGAGGCCAGCTTCTTAGCTCTGCCCCTCCCAGCTACTGTTCCTCAAGGAGGTTCCACTGGCATTCAGAGTGAGACAATTCTCTGCCGTGCCTGTGCCTAGCTTTCAGCCATTAAGTACCAGTTTTCTCCCCCACCCCACTAGTCATTGTGACAACCAGCCCTTGCCCCTCCCCAGTGTTTCCAAATACAGTCTGGGGTCAGTCCGCTGCATGCCTGGGTTGGCCAGAGTCTTCTCTTCTGCTGTGGCTTCTCCACGGCCACACCAGCTCTCCCGCCAGCCTGGGGCTGCTCTGAACCTTGAGTTGCCAAATTCTTATCAGTGGCAAGACTTGTTCTTTTAACTACCACACCCTCATGGACCAATACTTTTGTAGAATACAATAAAAATGAATTGATAGGGAAATAATCATGTGTTCAGAGGTCATGACAAGTCTAGATGTCAATTAAGGTTTCTAAATGTTTACTCTCAATTTCTGTACCTGTGTCTAGGCTAATTAACACACAGTACCAGTGGACCACGGTTTGAGTAGAACTGTTTGCTCTGGACCATTGTAGTCTCCAGACCAGCAACATCATCGCCTGAGAACTTGATGGAAATTCACATTTTCCCAGATCTCACCCAGATCCTGAGTCTGTCACTCCGGGGTAGACTCAGCAATCTTTGTCTTAGCAAGCCTTCCACAGGATCCTAACCATTCCGAAGCTGGAAATGTTTGAAGCAGTGTTTGAAGCAGTCCCTGCCCTCTCGATGAGTATGGGCTGGGGTGCCAGGAGTCCTACAGAAGTGAGGTCTACCTAAAGATTCTAGAACCTTCCAAGCCAGGTCTCCAGCTGTGTTCCTTGCCCCACCCTCCCTGGAATTGGAAGCCCTGCAGGCTTGGCCATAGGTCTGTGGAGATACAGGAGGAGGAAAGAGGGTATAAAAATAAAGATCACTGGAGCCCCACACTGCTAGAAAAACACTCTTTAATTAGGGCCAGACTCCTAGAGATCACCAAGGGAGGCTTGCCAGAGACCACTAGTCTCCATTAGCATTTTCCCAAGGGCTACATCCAAGTTATGAAATAGGAGGGCCATGCGTGATTTGCATCTAATTTGCATATGCCTACTTGGACTGCACAATCTTCTCCAGCAATTTTCAACAGAATTACAATCTTTTCTTTAAAAATCATTGCTGCCCTAAGGGCTGCCACTTATCATTTTTCCTGCTCTCTCCCCCTCACGCTTCCTTTCTGACAAATCCACAACCCTAAGCAAAAAGTATAAGAAAGCCAGAGAAGTGTAGAAGTGGAGACAATGGCTACTTCCCACAGAAAACAGCAGCAGGGGTTGTTCTTGGCAGGGCTCTGACCTGAGTGTCCCATTCAAGGGGGAATTATTAGTCTTAGGAATTTCACAGGCCTATAAAGTATATCTTTTGAAGGGAGTAGGGTACCAAGTTTCCATGTTGCTAACATCTACTGCCTCCCTGGTTCCATGCTATGTTGTTAGCTGGGCATCCCCAGGCTTCAGTTTCCCAACCTATGCAATAGGAGAGTGAGATCTGCTCTCAGGGCTCTGGTAAGAGTTGCAAAGGTTGAGTGCCTGGCCCCCAGGAGGCACTCAAAAATTGGTTACTATTTTCCATGATAATTGTCTCTCTTAAATCACTGTTGTTATTATTATATAGATTATTAGGATTTTTAGGAGCTTTCATTTCTTGTCACTCCTGAGCAAATGAAAACCATTCCTTTCACTTTTTGTTTTCCAAACTGTTCGTGCAGGTCTGGATTTTAAAACCAGAAATGTTGAGAAGTGGATTCAAGTTGAAAAAAAAAAAAGAGCTACGCCCAAAACTTCCAAAGAACGACTACTGTTGGAACACACAAGCCTTTTTTTCTTTCCTAGTGCTAAGAAGGCGAATAAGAGAAAGACATTTTTCTATTTTTGTTTTTCTCCAAATAACAGCAAGCAGTCTTATTTCAGAAGGGCCAGGAAAGGCACTGCCACCCAAGGCCATGGGCCAGGCCAGCAAACTGCTTTCCCGAATTTTCCTTTAGGACACATTTGCTTTCAAGCGTACAGGTCTCTCTCTTCATCTGCTTCCTGAGCCCAGTCTCCCAGGTTCCGGGGGTCTAAGGTGGGAACGCATTCTACTTGGCAACTCCAGCTGGTAGCAACAGCGATCTCTTCGTCGTGACCTAATAAGCTCACTTGTTCTCTACATTTTGGCTTTCCTAGGAGACCTATGAGCAGGTCCCTTGCCCCCTGGCTCTAATTATGAGCACAAAGTAACTGTCCCTCCATGTGACAAATTTGTGCACATCTTTTTAGCCAACTGGGGCAGTGAATTAGGTCATGTGCAATCTTTCCTAACATTCCCAAATTCATCCATCAACAGCAGGAATGGGGGGGGATTCTGGCACCTGCAGGGAATGTTGTCTCTGTGCCCACCCTCCAGACCTCCCTGCCGCCTCCAGTGAGAAGTCCAGGGCTAAGCCTCTCTTTTCATGTTTCTGGAACTCCCAAAGGCAGCATCTCCCCAGGTATGGTGTCTTGGCTTTCTCAACCCTGCCCGCCCTGTGTGGGAGTCACTTGGGGGCAGGGACCTGTCTTGCTCACCACTGAATCTCCTAGGCACCATAGACTATGTGACTATCAGTAAACATTTGTTGCAGGTGCCTGGCTTCCCAGTCCACGGGGCTCCCCAAGGCAGTCCCTGCTTGTTCCCCCCTTCCCAGCACTAGCCTCTCCAGGAGCTTGGTCAAGTTCCCCTGTGGGCCTCTCTTGGTCACCTGCCTGATGGCAGTGAGCCATGTCCCCTACTCCAGCATGTATCCAAGTAACAACCCTTTACTATCATGTATATGTATAGGTGGCTCTTTGTGTATAAAAGAAAAGAAAAGGAATCTTTGGCAGCATGGTCTCTGGAGTGAGCGCCCTTGGGTCTAAATCTCAGCTTGGCTGCTTTTGCACTATGGATTCTTGGGCAAGTTGCTTAAATTCTCTGTGCTCATGTGAAGAAGAGATAACAACAGGACCTGCCTCCCAGCAGTGCATGAGATTCAATAGATCATGAACTTGGCCGAGTGCCTGGCATGAAGCCAGTGCCCCTCATAGCATGTGCCCCATACCTAGGGGCTCAGCTACCCCCAGCCTCTGGGACTGTGTCTCAGTCAATGTTGGTTCAGTGGTGTGTTTTGAGTACCCACTAAGTGTTAAGCAGCATGCTGTGTCGGGTTAGATCCTGGGGCTGTGGTGCACAAAACAAGTCCTTCCACGATGCCATGGCGCTGGGTGCCTCAGTAAGTGTCAACTGATCCCATTTGAGCCACCTCGACTACAGAGAATGACACTGGTTACAGTTTCTTCATTGTCCTCTCATCTGACACTCCCATGGCTGTTTATGGACCCAAAAAGTTCCTGCACTATGGCTATGGTTCATCCAATCCTCCGTTTATTTCTGGGTTTTTTGTTTTTTGTTTTGTTTTGTTTTGTTTTTGTGGTACTGAGGATTGAACACATGGGCATTCTACTTCTGAACTACATACACCCCCAGGCCTTTTTATTATTATTATTATTTATTTTGAAACAGGGTCTCACTAAGTTGCAGAGGGCCTCACTAAGTAGCTGAGGCTGGTCGCAAACCTGTGATCCTCCTGTCTCAGCCTCCCAAGTACTGGGATTACAAGCATGCGCCACCACGCCTGGCTACTCCTTCATTATAATTATCACTCCCCCATTCCTTTATAAGAGTGGACCTAGCCAGGCGTGGTGGCGCATGCTTGTAATCCCAGTACTTGGGAGGCTGAGACAGGAGGATCACAGGTTCACAGCCAGCCTCGGCTACTTAATGAGGTCCTCTGCAACTTAGTGAGACCCTGTTTCAAAATAAAGAATAAAAAAATAGGGCTGGGGGTGTAGCCCGGAGGTAGAATGCCCCTCGGTTCAATCTGTGGTACCACCAAAAAAAAAAAAAAAAGAGTGGATTTGAGGCTCAGAGACATGATGTGACTTGTCCAAGATCACACTGCAGTCAATGCACAGGTTCAAAGGGAGACTTTCTGCTTCCCAATGCTGTTGTGGCTGGCATGCCCATCCCCAGGAGGCACCATTCACATGATTAGCAACCCCATGGTTGTGGAGTAGAACCACCCTATCCTAGCAAAACCCAGAGGCCTCAGGCCAGCAAGAGCAGAGCAAAGTTAAATAAAGATCCTGGGAATGAGATCACCTGGGGAGATTTCGAAAGTGCTGTGCTTGGGCCCTTCAGACAAAATAAATCCCACTGTGGGGGTGAGCCCAGGCAGCAGTGTTTTTAACTCCTCCCCCCACTCTCCTATGATTCTGATGTTCACTGCCTCGTTTCCTTGCTACTTGAAGTATGGTCCCTTGAACCAGCAGCACAGGCCTGGGAGCTTGTTTGAAAGGCAGAACCTCAGCCTTGTCTATACCTGCCAAATCAGAACCTGCATTTTTAAAATTACCATCTCCAGGGTATCAGTAAGTAGAGCTGGTCTTGGAGACGCTAGAAGCTACAGAACATAGATTGTCACCTTTCTTGGGCCTGGTCCTTTGTGGGGAGATTTCTCTGTGGATCAGGTTGCTAGATTTAGTGAATAAAAACACAAAACACCTACTTTCATCTGAATTTCAGATAATAGTTTTTTAGTATAATCATGGCCTGTGCAGTCTGTGGGATACACAAATACTAGCCTCTTTCCATTGCTTATGTGAAATTCAGATGTACCTGGGTGTCCTGTTGGACCTGGAAGTCCTGCCTATGGGATCCCCAAGAGAAGTCAAGAGGGCAGGGTGGCTGCAAATCATGGTCACCTGTGATGAGAGCTGCTGGGACCATTGCAGGGATGGCCGGAGGTGGCAGGTAGGAAAAGGTCCCAGGTCAGGTATAAGACCTAGCCCTTCTAGACAGCCCATCCAGGATGCTTCTGTGGAGCTTCTAGCTTCTTCCTTGGAGATCAGAGGAGGAAGAGCCCACAGGTGCCCCCTCCAGGCCGGCCCACCTCCCAGAGATCACTGATGGCTGGGAGAAGGCTGCAGGCCACCCGAGGTGCCCACCCTGACCCTGGCTTTCACTTTTAATGAGCCATTTTCCAAGGACTTCACAGACAGGCAGGCAGGCATTGTTTGCAGCCAGCAGGGGAGTCCTGAGCCAGCCTAATGGGCTTGATTCCTGGGCTCCCCCTCCTCACCAGGGACTGCAGTCCCTGGGGATGAAAGGCGCCCTCTGCGGAGGGCATGGAGACCATGGCATGGTGGCCCTTTCCTGTGCTCTTTGAGGCTGTTGAAGCCCCAGATCCGCTGGGGGAAGGCCTTCAAGAGCACCAATTAGAGTGAGGACACAGCATGTGTGACTGTAGCAGGCAGTTGAGTCGGGACACTAGGCAGACAGCAACTTCTGCACAAAGCAGATGCCGGGGAGCTGACCTTGAGAGAAGCCCCAGCCACCAGCAGCACTGGAAACTTGCTGGGGGCAGATTGGTGCCCTGATGCTGAATTAAGCTCACAAGACTCGGGGGCTTTTGAAAATTCAAAACCCCAACAGAACACAGGGAAATCACCAAAAGCACCCAAGTGATGCTGTGAGGAAAGCCAAGGCAGGGCTGGGGCTTGGATTCACAGCGGAGTAAAGTCACTCTCACAGGCGCTCGTGTCCAAGGTCACCCCGTTTTCTCAGTCTCCCTCCGGGACCCTACCCTGTCTGAATGCAAAGCTTACTGGCCTGATACTCTATGCAGGAGTCCCCAGCTTTGCCACTTACTGGCCTGGTGACTCCCAAGAAGCCATTTCCTGCTTTAGGCCTCAGTTTCCTCATTTTAGGCAAAGAAGGAGGTAAGGGGGTAGACTGGGACCTATGCCCAGTCCCAAATCCCACACTCCCAGCAAGAATGACAGCTCCTAAGGGGCGTGGATGGATCAGCCTCTCCAGGCCAGGGGGTGGAGCACAGCTTCCCACCCAGCTGTGCAGAGGAGCTCCATGCTGGTGGGCTCAGTGGTATTGTCCTGCTCTGAAATGTAGGGGTCTCTATTAGCTTCATGTCCCACCCTACAGTATAACTCAAAATGGAAAGCAGTTCCTAACAAGGCCTGGGAGGGGCCCTGAGGATGGAGGATAGACTTCCAAGTCCACTTAAGCACCGGAGGCCCAGCCTGGCCCCCATGAGGAAGGACATTCTCACTGTCCCAGTCCTCTTGCCCTGGAGGGCTGGAGAGTCAGGGAGATTCGGATGAGATCTGGCACTAAGGTCCCTCATTCTCCCAGTCAGAGCACCCCTGCCCTGGTTACCTAGCACCTGCCAGACCTCCACGGAACACTCCCATACTCATTTTTTCTTCCCTTGCAGATGGAGTAGAATTGGAGTTTTTATTTTTTTTTATTTTTTTATTTTTTTTGCGGTACTGGGGATTGAACCCAGGGGCGTTCTACCTCCACACTACACTCCCGGCCCTATTTTTTTATACTTTATTTTGAAACCGGGTCTCACGAAGTTGCGGAGGGCCTCACTAGGTAGAGAGAGAGAGAGCGCGAGAGGGGGGGGGGAGAGAGAGCTGAGGCTGGCCGCGAACCCAGATCCTCCAGTCTCCGCCTCCCAAAGTACTGGGATTACAAGCATAAGCCACCACGCCCAACTAGAATTGGAATTTTTAAAAGAATGTTACTGAAAATCTTCATGGAAAATAAACAGAGGAAGTAAAAAAAATTAAAAAGAACTTTGAAAAGAATGCCCCTTCCATGTATGGGTGTATAAAGAGGAGTTAACTGAGGTCAGGGAGTGGGTGTCTGAAGAGCCCAGACCCTATCTCCTTGCTGCCCCCCTGACCCCTGGCCTGCAGAGGACAGCAGGGTACAGCATGTAAAGAGTCAAGACACCTTGTTCTCCTGTGTGACCTTAGGCAAAGCACCAACCTCTCTGGGCCTCAGTTTCTCCCTCTATAAAATGGAGCTATATGTATTTATCACATGTGGTTGTGGTGAAAATCGTGTGAAATAATAAATGTGAACATGTTTAGCACATAAGAGGCACTCAACAAATGCCCTTCCAGAAGGTTTGGCTAAAACACTGTCCCCAGCTGGACATCATGACTAAGCCAAGGCCTTTAGTGAAGCAGGGTGCCCCAGCTCACCCTTGACCTCAGTCTCTGATACAAGACAGTGCCTAGCCTTTTGACCCAGGCCCCTAGGCCAGAGGCACCCACATCTAATTCCAGAAATGAAAGGTCTCCCCAGATGTTCTGTGTCTCCCAGATCCTGCCCTGGGGATACCAGGTGCAGCGCTTGCTTGCAAAGCACGTGGGATGAACGGGTGTTGTCAGCTGGTTGGATAGGTTCCTCCTAGGTGGCAGCTGCGAGCCAAGCTTTACCCGGGCACCTCAGTTAATTCTCACAGCACCTCCCCACCGTGTTAGCATGGACCATTACCATCTGCATTTTGTAGGCAGTGCAAGCCAACACCCCAGGCCTTGCAGCTGCTGAGGGAGGAAGTAGTGCACTGTCAGAATATCAGTGGCTCTCAATCTGGGAGGCTTGACATATACAGATCCCCAGGTCCCTGCCCCATGCATTCTGATCCCTTTGGCATGGCTGAACCAGGGCTAAGAATTTTAGAAGCTCCCAGTGCGATTCTAATGCACAGCCTGGGTTGAGATAGCTCACCAGCACTCAGTAGTCCTTTCCCCTCTTCCGGAGGACTCCCTGCCTTCCTCCTAACCACCCCGCTCCAGGGACCCACTTAAGTGCATGCACACTAGTGATAGGCCCTGGCCCCTTCAATACCACACTCATGCATTCGGTCAGTTGGAAGGCTTCCAGGCCCTCAAGGTATCTGGGAAAAACTGAGGGCCAGCATGGACTTCTGGCGGTGGAGAATCACCTGTTTGTCTTCTGCTCTCTGCCGCCCCCTATTGATACCAGTGGAGCATGTCACTTGCTGGAAACTCGGCACAGGCTTTCCTTCCTCTCCTCCTCCGTCTGACTGGCCAGGAACCACCCCCAACATGCTGCCCCTGCTCTCATCCCCCAGGTGAAGTGCCTGTGCTAGAGGCCCACCAAGCTTGGCTCTCAGGCAGCTGTCTTCCTGGAGCGGCCCCTCTGCCTTCCTCCAGCTGGCCATTGACGCAAGTCCCAGGCAGCCCTCCCAGACCTGTTCTACTCCAGGCCTTGGACAAGTGAGGGCATGGTGGACAGGCCATTCCTCACACTAGAACGGTACAATCCACGGCCTTCATCCTCCCTCTGGTCCAACCTGGCTCATGTAAGCCCAAAACTGGGCTTGGGGCCAAAGCCATTTATGTGCCTGGCCTTGGCCTTGCTACATAGACTTCCCTGGGGCAGGGGCAACTATTCTGGGGACAGAATCTATTATTTGCCCAATCTTGTGCCCAGCCCTCCAGCCCCCATCACTTCTCTTTCTAATATAAAAAGGAATCTCTCATCCCTGCGGGGCGGGGGGTGCTCAGGTGCCAAGAGAGGGTAGTGATGGTTGGGCCCCCAAAAGGATCAGCCCTTGCCCAGGCTGGCCAGTGCATGCCCAGCTCTGCCAGGCGAGGCCCCTGCAGTCACTGGGTCCTGATATAGGCTGCTTCTGAGCAGATCACTTCTTCCCATGGGCCAAGGACACAAGTTCCAGCCTGGTCCCCTGTCCAAGTGCTTAGCCTGTTGGGTAGGTTCTGAGCCCCAAACTCCTATAAGCATAAGGCCCAGTTGGCATGTTCTTTCTTTTTTGTGGTACTGGGGATTGAACCCAGGGGCATTCTACCCCCGGGTTACACCCCTAGCCCTATTTTTTATCCTTTATTTTGAAACAGGGTCTCACTAAGTTACAGAGGGCCTCATGAAATAGCTGAGGCTGGCCGTGAACCCGGATCCTCCGGTCTCAGCCTCCCAAGTACTGGGATAACAAGCGTGCGCCACCACGCCCAGCTTGGCATGTTCTTTTAATAGAGACGAGATGGACAGAGGGAGCCATTCATTCATTCAGAGAGGCAGAGTAGGGTAGAGACAAGGCTTTGTAGCTACGCTGTCAAGGTTCAGAACCTGTCTCTGACCACTGTAGTGTAACTTAGGCAGTGGCTCACCTTTAGTGTCTCAGTTTCCTCATCTGTTAAAGGGGTAATAAAGCACTTAGCAGTGAACCTTGCACAGAAGAAGGACTTAATCAATTTTAGATGTGATTCTAAACTTGGCACTGTGAGAACATAGTGATAAATATCCATGCCACAAATATTTTTTCTGTAGTCAAAGGGAAAAAAAAACAGTCAGATGCAGTGGTTCATGCTTGTAATCCCAGTATTTGGGAGGCTGAGGCAGGAGAATCACAGGTTGGAAGCCAGCCTGTTTGAAAATTAAAAAGTAAAAAGAGCTAGGGGTATAGCCTAGAGGTACAGTACCCCAGGCTTCAATTCCCAGTAACACACACACACACACACACACACACACACACACACTAAGAACCATAGCACATGCAATAATATAGGTGGACCTTAATATAATACTAAGTGAAAAGAACTCCAAGATTGTATATAGCATTATAAGCTTTGAACAAGGCTAAAAATAAATACAATAAAATATGTTTTTTAGGAGTCCATATAGATGCAGTAAAACTAGATAGAAAGAAGAGCAAGAGAATTAGAACCCTAGAATTAAGGAAGATGGTTACTGGGAGTGGAGTCCTGGAGGTAGGCTAAAGCAGGATCATATATTTGGATTTTGTCAAGCCCTAGCTTTGTTTTGGGTGATGGGCTCTTGGTGCTTATGACATTAATAAAAATAACTCATTAAATACATAATTAAATAAAATCAGACCATGCATGGACCGGCAGAGGGAATGTCATGGGCCAAAGACTGTGATTAAACCACTTCTAAATACCAAGGGTCCAAAATGGGGGGGGCAGAAATATCCTGAGTATCCAGTGCAGGCTCAACACTGCTCAGACTCCCGTCTACAGAGGCGAACAGATTAGACAAAAATCTCCACCTTGTAGGCACTCACATCCTGGAGGAGGGAGACAGAAGTAAACAAAAGGTATAGTGTTGATATATGAGCATTATCTAGAGAAATGAATATGATTCAGTGGACAGGAAGTGGATGGCCAGGGAAGGCTTCACAGAGAAAGTGACATTCAAACAAAGACTGAAGGGGAAGGGGGGGCTGTGCAGATTTCTGGGATGGAGTTTCTAGGCGGAGAACATCCAGGGAAAGGCTCAAGGAGAGAGCACCCAGAGACCCAGAGGCCACCAGTGAGGCTGGGGTGCAGCGAGCTGGGAGCACGTGGGTAGGTGGGTCAGGAGGGAAGATGGAGCCGATCTTTTGACTTTTACTCTGAGTGACATGGGGAGCCACTGGAAGGTTTTGAGCAAAGGAGGAAGTCATCGGACACATTTTAAAGGATCCTGCTGGCTGTTGCCTTGAGAACAGCCACTCAGGGACTATTGTAATGATCCAGGTGAGAGATCCAGTGGAGGAGGTGGGAAGCACCCAACCCCTGGGTGTCACTGAAATACGGCTGCTGCTGCTCTCCCGGGTCTCTCAGTCTGGCACCGAGGACCAGACATGCATCCAAACAATTGCAGCAAAATCTGCCAATGGCTACATCAGGGCAAGTCCAGTGGGTGTCTCCTGCTTCCTTCCCGCATGGCCCTGCACCTCAGACCCCTGCTCCAGGGGGCCACCACTTCTGAGTTGTGCTCTTTCCCAAATGCTGGTGCAGCCAGCCTGATGGGAAACCCAGCCATTTGTGCAGCCAGAGGGTTGACCGGCCTTCCCCACCCAGGGTCTATCAGCCCTGTGATTTCCTCCCTGAGCTCCAACTGAGTTCTGGGTGCCCTCCTTAGAGCCTCCATGTGGCCAGACTGCCAGAGACCAGGGAGACTTTAAATCAGTGCTCTCTATCATGGCTGCACATAGAAATTACCTGGAGCCACTGAAAATTGATGGTACCTGAGTCCTACCCCCAGAGACTGCTGTGACAGGTCTGGGGTAGAGCCTGGCACTGGAATTTTCTCAAAGATCCCTGGTGATTCTAATGTGCAGTTGGGGCTGAGAATGGCTGCTCAAGTGACCTGCTCTAGCATCCCTGTTCTATCACTTGTAGGTGCCTCTCTCCAGCCACTCAGTGGTGTCTCTTCCACTCAGGGGTGGCCCCCCATAGCATCTGATCAGCCCTGACATGAGCTGACTGTGCCCATGCAAGCCAGGGCTGTACTAGGCAGGGTATGTGCCCACCTAACTCACACAGTGGGCTGGGACCCAGGGACTCTCTGCAGTGCCATCCCACAGGCCTGGAAAGTGGAGTGTGTACCGGGGACCCACTGCTTCCAGGGGCCCTGGGGCTGCTTCCAAGGCCAGAAAAGCCCAGCGGCTCAGCTACATTTAATCAAGGCCACTCGCTTGGCTGGCTTCCCTCCCCAGCTCCTCCCGGCTCTTGCTCCTTTAGGACTAGGACTTGGAATGCATTTTTATTAGACTTCTCCTAGGTGAAAATGGTGCCGGGCTGGGGGTGGAGAAGCTGGATGGAGTGTGATTTACACCTACCCCGTGTCCTCACACCTCCCAAGGGCAGCAGGAGAAGCACAGGCTGCTCCCAGAGCCCCTGCAGCTGGGCTGCACACAGATTGCACTCAGACTGCCCCCGCCGGGAGCAGCATTACTACTTCGATGCCCCCATCTCAGTCTCCAAGGCGCTGAAGGCCCGGTGGACAAGGAGGAGTGCAAGGTGGATGCTGGCATCTATAAAGGTCACACAAAGACGGCACTTAGAGGAATAGCTCTCCTTGTGCAGACCCCACACCCATCTGCTCAGGCTGCCTCTGCTTATCTTCTCATTACTCCCAACAGCGACTTTCATTCCTCCCTACCTCTCAGTTCCATCCATGCCTCCATCCCCACACAGCCCCATACAAGAGAGGCCATTTTCCCTGGGTATAACTCACTAGGAACCTGCTCTTTCGAGAGGGGGTACCCTTCAGCAGGTTAGTTTCCAGTGGACTTGGTTTGCCCTGTAAGCCCTCAGCAGGATGGTACTATGGACAGTTCCGGCTTCTTTGTCAGTGAGGTGGAGGAGGAGCCTGCCTCATGTACTGGAGGATGCTCAGCAGTATCCCTGGCCGCTACCCACTCAATGCCAGGAACACCCCTCTCCCCAAGTCTGTGACAATCAAGAATGTCCCCAGAAGCTGGGTGTGGTAGCATATGCTTGTAATCCCAGTACTTGGGAGGCTGAGACAGAAGGATCACAGGTTCGTGGCCAGCCTCAGAAACAGTGAGGCCCTCTGCGATTTAGTGAAACATTGTTTTCAGATAAGAAATTAAAAATAGGGCGGGGCCGGGCGTGGTGGTGCACGCTTGTAATCCCAGTACATGGAGTTTCTTCTATAATCCTTACAATGTTACTCCTGGGAAGGAATTGTCCATTTAATACAGATAGGGAAAGCGAGACTCAGAGAAGGTAGGTGACTTCACAGCCGGAAGAGGCCAGCTGACTCCAGAGCCCATGGTCTTACCCACATTACTTAGATAGGCCTGCTCTCCCTTCCTGAGAGGAGGCCACTCCCTCTGATGTCCTCTGCAGTCTTACAACTCTGCCATTCTCCTGATGATGTTGCTACAGAAAGGAGGTGTCCTGGGGGCCAGGTATTCTCTGTGTCCCTGTCCCTCAGGACACAGCTCACTCGCGCCTGCTTCCTTCGGTGTGTTAATGTGTTCTGCTATGTTCTATGCACTGTGCCGGGTTCCGCGGGCTCAGCTGTCAACAGGGCAGGCAATTCACCCTCCAGCAAGGAAGTGGGCAGTGAAGAGCCTGTCAGATGTAACTTAAAGCTGTGATGCTATGGTCTACATGTGTGTGGCCCCCCAAATTCATATGTTGAAATCCTAACCCCAAGGTGCTGGCTGGTTAGAAGTGTGACCTTTGGTGGGTGATTACATCATGAGGGTGGAGTCCTCGTGGGTGGGATTAGTGCTCTATAGGAGGCCCCAGAAGGCTGCCTTGAGGCTACGTGAGGAAACACCAAGAAGGGCCACCAATGAGGACTAGGCCCTCACCAGACACTGAATCTGCTGGTGCTGTGATCTTGGACTCCCAGCCTCAGATCATCTATTGCCTATACCACTCAGTCTGTGGTATTTTGTTATAGCAGCCCGAATGGACTAAGACATGTGACAGGGCCAAGACACATGTAACAGGACCTAACCCAGCCCAGAGGTCAGGGGAGGGACAGCCTAGCTGCTCTGTGATGAGTGAACCAGAGTTAACCTGGAGAAGGTGAGGAAAGCCATCACCCAGAGAGCACATCCCCTATGGCAGGAAAGAACATGGCTTGTTCTAGAAGCCAAAGGGGAAGGGAGTGTAAGAGGAGGCTCACGAGGTGGGTAGGAACTTGAGGGTACATGATAAGAATCTCTACTTCTATCCTAAAAGCAACAGGAGGCCATTGAAAGGGTTAAAATGAGGTGGTGACATAATGGGACTGGCAGATGTATCATGGCAAGCTGTGTAGGAATGGTTGGGCTGGGGGTGGCAGAAGCAAATGCAAGGGGACCTACAGGGCTACTAGTGGGTCCAGCGTAGGCAGCGTTGATCTGGACCATGATGACATGGGGACCAGAGAGAAGGGCAGACTCCAGAGGTGTTTACCATGAAGAGTGGGTGAAGCCGCTGCAGGGTAGAAAAGAGGGGCAGTCTGAATCAGGGGTTGCTGTTCACTGGAAGAGCCTGTTTCTAGGGGTGAGGACCACATCAGGAGTTTCCATTGAGCACACTGAGTTTCAGGGGTGCTGTGCACGACAACAGTGGATTGACGACTCATTGATCTACTAACAGGGTGATGCTGAGACCTCTTCTCTAGGATATAACTCACT
Source organism: Glis glis (assembly GCA_004027185.1). NCBI lineage: Eukaryota > Metazoa > Chordata > Mammalia > Rodentia > Gliridae > Glis > Glis glis. The sequence continues at coordinate 41,298 of PVJS01003867.1, read as the reverse complement.
CTGAGGGCCCCAGTGGGCTCAGACACACCTGGACAAAAGCAGATAGACAACAGTGAAGGCACACATGCCTCAGCAGTGCTTCAGGGAAGAGCTCTCCTGGTGAAAACCTAAGTTATTATTACTATTACCTTATCGGATCTGACAAGATTGCAGTCGAAGGTGGGGTGCGGCAGCCCATAATACAATATAAATGGGCTCTCGGGCGGCAGTTGGCTATTGCATTGATTCTTATTCACTCAAAAGCTAAATCATAGAGCTAATGTGAAATGTGTGAAATATCTTTTTTTCATTCACTGGAAATGAAAGGGCTTCACAAATCTGTAGCCAAATGAATGTGCTTATGAGTAATGGGAACATGCACACGGGCATCATTTTATTACCACGTACACGCAGCAGCACTGAGGTTTGATCTCACATTGAAGAAAGCACTCCAGCCACCCCACCCGGCAGGGGGAAGAACACACCAGCACAGGTCCCGAGTTAAGAAGGTGACATCTGATTTTCAATTCAGAGGCTGAGGATTTACACACTGTGCTTCACACTATTTGCATGCTTCTAGAACCACAGAATGTCAAAATGGGAAAGGCCCTCAGGTCATGTGGCTCACCTGTGTGACAGGTGAGGGAAGGGGCTTGTGCAGGGCAGGCTCGTCCATCGGCAGCAGATCTGGGAGGGGAATTCACATGCTCTGATGAGTCCAGACCACAGCTGCTTCTACTACTGGATCCAGGACCCATCTGTCTTCACCCAAACCACAGAGCACCACACCCTGGAAAGCCTCTGGTGACTGTGGGAGGCTAAGGGGCCAGGAACAAAGGTGCTCCGAGGACAGGGAACAGCACAGGAGTCTGGGAACAAGGTCTTACTCATCTGCGTATAGATAATGCATACTCTGCCTATTCTAGCAAAGATGTGTGGTAGTTTGTAATTAAACACACCCATACAACAAAATAGTTCAGATTGATGCCAGATTGAAGAACTATTTTTAATAGGAAAAAACATGAAATGGCCCAAGTGTCCCTCCATAGGGGACTAATTAGACAAATTCTGTCCATGCATACAGCAGAATACTACACAGCTATAAAAACCCAAGGAGGTGTTCTGTATACAAGTATGGAGAGATTTCCAGGATATAGAGTTAAGGAAATAGACAAGCAGGGTGCCATATGGAATACATTGTAGGCTATGTTTTGTATAGTAAAATGGGAAATGAAGAATATATATTCAAATGTCTGTGTTTTAGCACAAAGAAATACAAAAAATAATGCAAATGGCTATTTGTAAATAATAAAAAAATAAATCCAAACTATAACACAAATGGCTACCTATATGGGGTGACAGGAGCAGGGATAGTGTGGAAGGGCTCAGAGGTGAGAGTGAGAAACATCAGTGTACACCTTCCTACAGTGTAACGTATTAGTATTTTGATCCATATAAATGCTGTACCTATTCAAATACTCAAACTCAATTAATGCAAGAGGAAGTGGGAAATGAGTACAGGTGGAAGAGCCAACACTTTCTTCTTCTGCCCTTTCAGAAGAATGGATGCTAGTAGCTAGCATTGTGGCTGGGACCCCACCCTCACACCAACCCAGAAAGTGGGGGTGAATCACTGGCTTCTGGTCAGGGAGGAGGCTGGGAGCCCCATGCAGAGGGAGCTGGGGGTGCTGGCAGCCTGATCAGACTGGCCTCCCTTGCTCCTTGCAGGAAGTATCAGGAAGGTTGAATGGCCTGGGACCTGAACAAAACAGCTCCTTCCTGAACAAGGCCTGTGCTTCCCGGAGGGCTGCATCTGTGTTTGCTCCCCACCTACCCTGATTCACCAATGCCCAGCTCCTGCCCCTGGTTCCAGGAGCAAGAAACTGCACTAAGTACCTGTGCAAGTTCCCAGGCCCCTCCCCACCTGCACCCTCTACCCATAGCTCCATCCACCTGCCAGGGCCCTCCTCACTGTGTTCTGGGTCTCTCCCCCAGCTTGGCCCTGGTGCTCCAGTTCCCGGGAGCAGTGCTCATGCATCATTGTTCAGCCACAGTACTTGTCAGAGAAGGATCCCTGGAGAGGTGGGTGGGCAGCACCCTCAGCTGAGGATGGAGGCTTCAGTGTTGTGAAGGAGCTCTTCTCCCCAGCCTCGCCCCGACCCCCTCCCTGGGGCAGAAGGGGTTGGCCAAACCCCTTACTTACTGTACCACCCACATGTCCATCAAAGAGTTAAATAATTGTATCCTATTAATAAATTATACCCAAATTATAGAAAACCACATTATAAAGAATTAGATTGATATGCATACACAGTTTTTAAAAGATATATTTAGTGAAACACAAGCTGAATCATAATATATAGCTTAATCCTGTTTTTAATACAGATATATTTTTCCACATTCATGATAGATATAAACAGGTATCTGTATAGATAGATGATGATACGGGTATGGGTGTGGCTAAATTGTTGACAGTCATAGTCTTTGGTGGAAGGGCAGGTACCCAGTTTCTTTCAATCTCTCAGTTAAACAATTCTGGATTGTTTGATTGTATTCCTTGGATGAAGCCGTTATTTTTGTGATCTGAGAAGAGATCTTTCTAATTTATTGCATGCCTACTGTATACCACTGGGCTGTCCCACAAGGTGTCTCAAGTTAGAGCTCCCTCTCAACCCTGTCCCATCCATTCGATGGGGACATGAGGTTCAGAGGGGTCACGTGACCTGCTTGGTGCCACACAGTGAGTTGATAGCAAAGCCAAGGACTCTCTCTCCAGACTCAGCCCTGTGCTCCTTCCATTCCATCACATGATCATAAAATGAGTGCATATTTGTGGATGGTTCTTTAGAGACTGGTAAGGGAAAAAATAGGGGAATATTAGCCAAAAAAAAGTAGATTTGGGGCTCCAGGGCTCATTATATGGCTTCCAGGTCAATACCATCACTTCCTAAAAGTCAACCATTGACTGATGGAAGATTCCAGACAAGTGTTCATTTAAAAATGAACCATTAACTGTAAATCAAAGCCCGGAGTGAGTGCTGAGTTACAACACCAATTAGAATAAGTGGGCAAATGGATGGCTGGTCTCAGCCCCGATGGCCACCTGTTACCCACCAGGACTGGGAAAAGATATATCCTCTGACTCATGGACTAAGCAGAGGGTCAAGGAGGCTTCTTTAAGGAGTGTCTCTCTACTATAAATATAATCGCGACTATCTCCCCCACAGGCAGCTGAAAATGGCAGGCTGCACATTAATCAATTAACAAGCATTATCCAACCTTTGATTCCCCTGAGCGCGGACTGATGGCCGCTTAGAACTTAGGGAGGCTTTCACTGGACATCCTGTGGGGTCTCCTGTGTGCTGTCCTGGTATTTTTTGCCCTCAGCTCTGAATCTGAGGAGGTGACCTTGTCATTTGCTTGGGGCACACGAGGCCATTTGAACAGCAGAGTGAGGCGCCAGCCCTGTTGGGCCTTGCCCTTGAGCTTCCCCCACGCCACACTTTGGGGGCTGCAGGGGCCAGGAAAGGATGCACTAAAGTCTCTCTCACCTGCACCATGGTGTGCACAGATGCATTTAGCCACTCTCAGATTTTCTCTTCTGGGTACATTTTGTGTCTCTAGGTTGTATACCGAACACACAAGCTTTTTGTAATGTTTGACTAACCCTTCATACTCCTTGAAGTGTGTGTGTGTGTGTGTGTGTGTGTGTGTGTGTGTGTGTGTGTACATTGCCCATTAAACCCTCTCTTTACGGTGAAACAGTGTCAGCAGGGCAGGCAATCTAATTAGTTCCATTTCACAGACAAAGAAACTGAGGCCCTGGGCAATCTGTCCCATGTTTTATTACTTGTCAGTGGCAGAGATGGAAGAGGCAAAACCTCAAAGTTGTTGAGGATCCTGGGACCATGAGCCCGCACTACCTCATCTGGGTTTGTCCTCAGCACTATCCCAGGAGGAAGACGCGCTCACCCCACTTGAAGACGCGGATGTTCAGGGAGATGATGTCAACTGTCCCGGTGACAGGGCCAGAACACAAGACTGAGGCTCTGCAGTTGCCATGCAAGCCCACAGTGGGGCTGCCTGCGGGCCAGGCTCTGAGAAGGCCCTTTCCCAAAATATCGGTACTAACAATAGCTTCATGAGCTGAGCACCGTCCCCCTGGGACTCCTGAGGACAGGGCTCGTGTTCAGCTTGTCTTTGAGTCCTGGACTGGCCTGAGCAGGGCGCTCAAGCACTGGACACACCTTGCTGAATATCTGCCCAGTGCTGCCCTTTGCTGGGGTCTCTTCTCTCATTTCCTCTGCACAAATTAAAGGACAGAGTGGGCTCCTGGGTGGCAAGTGGTCTTGACTGTTATTCACATCCTAAATAGTTCCATGCATGCCCCCCCAGGGGAGTGGGTGCCCCCCAACCAGCACTCTGCGCCCAAGAAACCCAGCCAGCTTCCTGGTGAGCCACATACCCCTTCGCCTCTACACAAGCCACCACTGCCCACCTTTGCCAATGTTCCTCACTCGGTTGTCGTCTCTCCCTGCCCTGCGGAGAGGTTCGATGATGATGATAAACATGCCCACATGAAGGCTTGCTGTCTGAGTCACCTCACTGTGCTTTGTCTCCGAGGTCTGAAGAGGGGGCAGGAGGAAGTGAATGTAGACACAATGAGTAATCCTCGCCTCTCTGGGCTCTGGTGGGAAGGAGGAAATGGGTGGTGGAGATGGAGTGGAGTAGAGGCTGCGAGGGAGTGGCTGCGAGGGCTGGGCCAGGGGAGCATCGAAACCTGCTCTGTACAGTGAGGACTTGGCCCCCAAGTCAGATGACACCATAACCCAAACAAGGTTTATGAGCTCAGCCGCAGAATGTGGGTGCACAGGTGGTCCACAGAGGCATGCCACCTTCCAGGTCACCTTCTCTAGGTGACCAGGGCAGGCCATCCAACCAAGAGCAATCCCCCTTTCCTCCCAACCTCAACTGCTCATTTCCCATGGCTGGGTGGCTTTGCTGCTCCCCTTACCAGCTATTCTTCTTGCCTCCCCAATTCCATTATGAGCCCCCAGAGGGCAGATAACTTGCCTCCCCACCTCTGTATCATTAGTGTGAGTGACACCCACCACCAGCCACCCTCAGGGTGATGTTGGGCTGTACCCTGTGTACAGAGCCACGAGCACAAGCCTGCAAGCAAACATCCTTGGGCTGAGTTTCAGAAAATGGCACCACATTGTAGTCACACAACTTAACCTTTGGTCTGGGGCTTTATGCTGTACAAAGCCACTTTGTATTCTAGTAGAGCAGGTGGCAATATGTAGCTCATTTTACAGACAGGGAAACGGAGGCTCAGAAAGCTGGAGTGATTGCCTGGTCGCTAGTAAACAGAAACAGCTCTGGAACCAGGCTCTGACTAATCTGACTTTCCTTGGAAAGGCTGGAAGTTTCTGTCTTCTTCAGAGCAACTGGCAAATGGATTTGGGAAAGACCGCATTGCTATAGCCCACCCCACCCAAGAGAAACACTGCCATTAGCATGGCTGAGGTCTGAAGAAATCCCTTTGGCTTAGTTCAGTGCAATCTTCTCCAAACTTACCTTCCCTGGAGCCCTTCTGCATGTGACCCTACAGTATTGTGTCCTGAGGATCTGTTCTGCCCTACTGTTCCTTTCCTAAATGGCCAACCATGCTCCCAGGAGAAGCTGTATATTACTGGACTATCAACGGCTTAAGTCAGATGAACTAAACTCTAATGATAAAATTTTAGGGCTCACTCAGCTAGTAGGGACATTTCTTCTTCACTTTTTAAAAATTATTATTGAAATGTTCAAACATACACAAATTAGAAGACCATAATAAATCCCCATGGACCCATCACCCGTCACCAACCCAGCTGTCGATATCCCATTGCTCTTGCTATATCTATCCCCCCTTTCCCTGAAATCTATTAAAGAAAATCATAGACATCATTTCATGTAATCTATAAATACTTCTATAAGTAACACTTCCACAATAGTACACACCCTAAAAAACTAGCACCACTTCCTTAATGCCTAGCACTCAGCCCATGTTTAATCTCCTGAGTTCTTTCAAAAGTAGCCTTTGGCCTCAGGTCAGCTTGAATCAGGATCAAATGAGTCTCATTGGGTGCACTGGCTGGTGTGTCTCCTGAGCTCTATTAATCTATAACAACTCCCTTCACTCCTGTCCCCCTTGACATCATTTGTGCAGGTGGGGTTTCTCATGTTCTTCTGCCCCCTGCATGGAGGGGTAATTAGATCCCCAGTCTGTGAGGCAGGATCAGCTTCATGGGGGAAGCTGATGTGTCCTGTGATCTGCCGTTCTCGCCCCAGCCATTTACCCAACTTTCAGCAAAGCTGATCAGTCTGTAGGTTTGGAGTCTGAGAGACAAATCTTGCTGACCAACTGAATTTTCCCAGTGTCTTCAAAGTCATAGCACATTCTAGAATTTTGTTCTGGATACATCTCTAACCCAGGATGAGCCCATTTTTCTATCATTTCATGGAGGACTCTCTTCTACCACCCAGCTCTACAATTCTATCAGCCTACCCTTTCCTAGCCTGCCTCTGGGTGGCCTTTTATCCATCCCCCCTTTTTTTAAAGTAAAGACTTTTAAAATTACCAGACAAGCTCACGTTCCCTTCAGGCCAGGCCTACCAGTAAGTTGGTGGGCTTAGCTGAAACCCAGAATCTCAACAGCCCCTGGCTCCTCCTCCCACATCTCAGGAAACAAGTCAAGATCTCAAGGAGAACAACAACACAGAGTTGAACTTGATAAATATGCATCCAAAATTTTTAAAAACCAAATTGCGTAAATCAAGCTTATTCTGAGAAGTTCGTGTTGCCGGGGTCTCTAGTGCTCCAATCAGCATAATTAAATAGGAGATCACTCTGGAATTGATTGTGGTTTTTACGTTTCTTTTTATCATCCGAGGACCATTTCAGTGAGATGATTTTAAGCTAATAAGAACCCCCAAATTAGAAACTAATTAAGGAGATGGAAAATACAAATGTATTTGTTTTTAGTCAGGCACTATTTTTATCAGAAGAATCATGAAAAATTAAAATTGTTAAGTATACTTATGAAGGTTGTCAGTCAAGGGCAATGTGGCTTTCTGCCTCTCCCTGCCCCACAATCTGAGGTGATGTGTGAGCAGCTGTTCCCTGTGGGCCCTGGGAAGCAATGTGGAGACTGATTTTGCAGGGCAGAATGACACACTGACAGACCTGGCAAGGAAAGGGCGTTGCCAGGATACTCGCAGATCCTGGGCGACTGAGAGCGGACGTGCCTCTTACCCTCAGTGTGCGCGTACACCTGTCCACAGCGTGAAACCACTGCTGGATGCTTTCTCATGCCCATTTAATGAAGGAGAACACTGAGGCTTAGGGAAGTTAAGAGATCTGCATAGGGCTGCATAGCAAACTAAGAAAGAGTTGGGACCATCGCCCTATCTAAATGCTCTTGATTGTGTGACACCCCTCCATACACACTGTCCCCAAAGGTGCCATAGATTGCCTTCTAAAATAGACACAAAGTCACAATGACACTGGTTTGGAGGACTTTTTAGGATTCATGACAGCCTTTAAAGGCCCCGGGAGAGGCTGCGGGAACAGGAGCAGGCCCAGGTGGGGATGGGACATCCAGTCCAGAGTGACCTTAATACTGCTGCGGTGTGCATCAAAGGATCGTCACCCCCTGCACACACCCCTGTACAGTCCAATGTGGCCCCAACTTTGAAAGCACCGGGTCAGTGCTGGGGTCTGCAGTTTCCATTTGTTTTAAAGACTTTGCCCTGATTCCATCACAGCTGGCTCCAGCTGCTCTCCACGTCGCCCACCTGTACCTCCTGACACTGCTCCCTCGTGCTAGGCAGGACAATGAGGGATACACCCAGAGCACAGTGGTCCTCATCAGACCCATACCAGGGAAGTAGGGAGGGCCGCATGGCTCCCTTAGATAAGCAGCCTTGCTCCCTAGTCCCAGGCAGGATGGATTATGCATACCCATAATAATCCAGGTGGGTCCCAAACTCAGGGGGCCAGGCTAGAGACCCCACCCAACAGGCCAAGGGGGAAGTAAAGATGTCGGGGCTCCTGCCACCACCATGAACAGACAAGTCCCTCTCTTCTCCCAGAGTAGAATGGGGCAGTTGAATCGGAGGAGCTCGCCCTGGGGTGGACAGCTGCGGGGACACTTAGCTGACTTGGTGGCCAGGAGCAGACAGTGCATGGTGCAAGATGCTGAGAGAAGGGACAGCTTCAACATCAAAGCGACAGCCTCAACACAGCTTCTAGGTCAGACAACACCCTGGTAGGGAAATAAGAGTCTCAATAGCATTTGATAACTTTACAAAGGATTTCCACACACAGTAGCTCATGTGCTTCTCAGGAAAACCCCGAAAGACAGAAATTCTTTAACACAGTTTTCAGCTGGGGCTGGGCATAGGGGAACTTGACCTTGCGGAGGGTGGGCCTGGTGTCCGCTACATGCGTAGGGCGCTATGTTAAGTATGGAGCAATGACTACTTTCTGCTGGTGTACCGCTGCCCCCCCAGCACCTAGAAAGAGCAGCCATATTTTATTACAAGATTTGGTCTTTCTTATCCTGATGGGGAGTTATTTGCATTTTTATGGTGGTGAAAAGAAATAGGGCAGGTAAGGTAGGGATGGGCTTTGTTTCAAAGGCTGAGGCTGAAGTCAGGAGAGGGGGCTAAAGGATGCACATATTTTGGGGGGAGGGTCCCTGGGTTGGACCCCAAGACACTCAGGATGACCTGGGTCTCAGAGCAGCTGGCAAACCTTCACTCCACTGTTAGTGGAGTTAAGTATCTCCTGTGGCAGAGCTGATGTTGGGCACAAGCAGGCTGCAGGGGCCCGCCTCCCCAGATGACCACACGGGTCCTCATAAAGCCAGACCACAGGCAACTTCACCACCCCTGGCCGCGGTCCAGGCACGCTCAAGCCTCCCCACTTTTCCTGAATGGCCAAGCCCCCAAGGTACCGGAAGGGTGGAGACAGAACTGCAGAAATGACTGCTAGGAAGCTTTTGCCAAACTCAGCTAGTATGGGAATTGAGATTTGTTTTCATTTGATTTAGGAAAATGAAAAGAATCACTTCTTGACATCAAATGTCACAGAGCAGTTATTCATTATTTACTTAGTCCTCATAGTCACCCAGCAAGATTGAAATGATTAGTTCCACTTTCTTTTTTTTTTTTTTTTTTTTTTTTTGCGGTACCAGGGATTGAACCCAGGGGTATTTTACCTCCGGGCTACACCCCCAGGCTTATTTTTTATTCTTTATTTTGAAACAGGGTCTCACTAAGTTGCGGAGGGCCTCACTAAGTAGCTGAGGCTGACCGCGAACCTGGATCCTCCTGTCTCAGCCTCCCAAGTACTGGGATTATAAGCGTGCGCCAACACACCTGGCTTAGTTCCACTTTCAATGAAGCTGCTAAGGCTCAGGGAACTTTAGGAACTGAAGTCAACCTCAGAACCCACAAGGAGTAGAATCCTGAACCCAGCTGGTGAGCCCTGGAGCCGGGGCTGGTTCCTGAGGACTCGTGTTATCATGTAGAACAAGTGATCCCAGACATTGCTTATTATCCAAGAAAATTTCTCCAAGGATTCATTATAGACCTTTCATAAGAAGGGAACATAAGAGCAAATCCTGTTGTTTAGCTCAGAATCCACCTGGCCACTGGGTACTCCTGGCAAGAGATTCTAGATTCTAGACCTCTGTTGTGCTACTCAGTAGCCACCAGACACATGTGGCTACTGAGCACTTGAAATGTGACTAGTCCAGTCCCAGATGTGCTCCATGCATAAAATACACCCCGGACTTCAAAGATGCTGCATGAAAAAAATGCAAAATATCTCTTTCGAAATTTTTATATTGCCAGGCGTGGTGGTGCACGCTTGTAATCCCAGTACTTGGGAGGCTGAGACAGGAGGATCGCAGGTTCACGGCCAGCCTCAACTACTTAGTGAGGCCCTCCGCAACTTAGTGAGACCCTGTTTCAAAATAAAGAATAAAAATAGGGCTGGGGGTGTAGCTCAGAGGTAGAATGCCCCTGGGTTCAATCCCCAGTACTGCAAAAAAAATTTATATTGATTATATGTTAAAGTGATAATATTTCTGACATATTTAGCTAAATGAAATACATTGTTAAAATTTCACTTGCTTATTTTTACCTTTTTCAGTGTGGATACTAGCAAACTTAAAATGACTGGTGTGGTTTGCACCTGTGGCCCCCCTCAGGATCTCCAGTCTTGCCTGGGCTTCTGTGCTCCCCCCACCCTGCCCTCACCCCCAGGAACTGCAGGAGTGAAGACTCTCTAAGCATTCCAAGAATGTCCTCTGTTCTCAACATTTCACCAAATTCCTGGGCTTGCCTCCTGTCCTACTCCCAGCCCAGCAACTAGCACAGTACTCAAATATGTAGTCACCGATTCTGAGTGCTGGGACCCACCCTCAACCACATTTCCTGCCACTGGAGGAGTAGTGATCGCCAGGTTTTCTGAGCCCACATAGGGTGCTGCTAGCTGCTGGACTAAGTATTTTGCATGTTTTATTTTATTTAATTCTCCTGACCAGCTTATAAGTGAGATAGTGTTGTCCCCATTTTGAAGACAAGGGCCTTCTAGGCTCCAGGGATGTGCTTGAACTTCCAGCCTTGGCCAAGTCTCTAGATCAACTGCTAGACCCAAGGTGTCTACCAGACCCCACATGTCCTCTCCAGACCTGTGCCATGGCCTCCCCGGCCACTTCCAACCACCTGCCACTTGCCCTGGCACCGTGAAGGGATGGGGGAGCCACAAGCCCTCTTTTTCTTTTCTTTTTTTCTCCCCCCCCCCTTTTTGAGAAACACCAACCCATCACCACATTCTGTCATTCAGGGCGTCTGAACCAGACCTGAAAGTCTCCAACCAGTGAGGTCTCAGGTCCACCTCTCCTGTAGCAAGGATGTATGGAAGAGCTCTTTGCCCTTTGCTGCCTCCATTTCCCCACTGGTATAAATGCCTTAGCTCCCACAGAAGCTTATGGAAGTAACGACTTCTTGATTTGTTACTCTGAGTTCCTCAAATAAGACATGCTACATCCACAAAGGCATCGAGCCTTCCCATAAGGCTTAGGAAGGGAACCCAGCTGATGCTAACTAAATCTTCTGGTGCCCGACTGCAGCAAGCACATGGGCAAAAACTAATAACTATAAAGCACCCATCTATCACCCTATCAGGCCTTCCTGTGCTTTGTTTGCATAGTTATCTTCCCAAGGGTTGACACTTTATGTCTACTACAGGCTGATATATTCTCCTACCTGCCATATCATTCATAAAGGATAGACGAGCTTCAGGTTCATTACCTGTCATTACACCATGTACATGTCGACAGGGGCCAAAGCATCGATTCTTCTTGAGTTACCCCAGTGGTGCAGCCCCCAACTCAGAGGCTCCAGGTCCAGCAGGCTGTTGAGTACGCTCGCTCCTCAGGCCCTGAGTGGGCTCCACGCCATCCCTTCTTCCTCTTCTGGTGGTCCCAGTCCTCCGGGATGCGGTGCTTCTACCCCCAGCTGCTTTAGAAGGGATCTGCAGGGAGAACAGAGGCCTCCATCACCTACCAGGGCCAGAGACACATGCCCAGCTGTGAACTGCTCTCGGTTCTCCAGCCATCCTGTCATTGCTCTATATTATTAGGTCCTGTGATACTTGGTGACCATATGATGCTATGTCATCATCCAGGGTTTTCATTGACAGTGTCCTGTCCCCAGGCCTACACACACACACACACACACACACACACACACACACACACACACACC
>PVJS01003867.1:0-29393 GCA_004027185.1 Glis glis | reverse complement strand
GCCACCACGCCCGGCTCCATTCCTGCTTTCTTACTTCTGCAGATTTTGTTCTCTCTGCCTGAAAGACCTGCCTTCATGCATCCAAATCCTAGCCATCATTCAGAGTTTTACTCAGATCCCCCAACAGAGCCTCTGAGCCATACCATCGCCCCAGGAAGGAGGAAGGAAACCAACGCTCTCACTCTACCGATGACATGCGGAAGAGCAAGGCACGCGTGCCAGGCCCCTGAGGCGAGGCTTGGTGTGCTGTGGTCGGAGCCTCCATGAAAGCCACCCACCTGTGTCCGGGGAGGAACATCTTTCCATGGCCCTGCATCTCAAAGGCTAGAGATGCAAACTTCCCTGGGATGAAGGATAGGGACTCATCCCAGTGGTGACTCCTCACTCCACTGCATCGCTTACATTTCAGGGTCGAGACCATGGCTCACACTCGGCCAGGAGGGGCCAGAGGGTTTCCAGCTGAAGCCATTCTACCCAACTGTCTTCAGACACTGGGTCCACTCTGACCACAGCCCTGTACCTCTAACCAGGCTGGCCTTCAGCGCCTAGGAGTAGAGAGGGCTCCCGCTGCCCACATGGTGAGCCCACCTTGGGCTCCTCCAGGCCTCAGTGGACCCAGAGCTATAAGAAAGAAAAATGATCTTTTCTATGGAAGTTATAAGATCATATAAAAACTGGCCGGTATTCATTTTGTAACGGTACCTTAGGAATCCATTTTGTAACTTTCTGGTACACATGCCTGTATGCTCCAATATCAGAAGTATAGATTTCCTATTTCACCTATGTTCTAAAGAAAAAAAACTTGCCCAGTGGGAAACGAGCCAACCAGATTAGATTGTGAGGTCTCACCCCAGCCAATGGGGGATGAGCCAATGGGGGATGACCCAGTGGGCTACGCATCAGGAGGATAAAAGAGAGTGCGGAATACCCGCGAGGTGTGCTTGCCCCGATTTCATGGTATGCATGCACCTTTCTGCACAGAAGTAAAGTACCTTGCCGAGCTACTTTTGAGTTCATGAGTATTTATTTAATACTCCCCTAAAATCTGTTTCTAACAGAGCCAAGAAGGGCCTGCAGTAGATGGAGAGCAATCCCCAGGTGCCTAGCACTACAGGCCAGAAGCGCCATGAACAGGAGGAGCATAGCAAAGGAAGGGAGGGACAAGCCATCCCTCTGGCCTGTGTGGATCTTGTAAGGGTGACAACAGTAATGTCTTACATGTCACAGACATAATGACTTACACCCTTCGAGCTGCTTTTACACCCATTGCACACATTCAGTTTCATGGAAGCTCTGGGTGATTCAAAGATGAAAACACAGAAGCACAGAGAGCTAGGAAGCTTGCTAAAGGTCACACAGTAAGTCAGTGAGCATCAAGGCCGGCATTTCTGACTCCCAGTTATCATCCCCCCCCCCCGCCCCCGCAGGCTCCCTGTTGCTAGGTTAATCTCATCTTCCTGCCCAGTCACACCAAGGGTGGGAAGAGTGGGAGTGGGAAGGGGAGGGAGACAGTGGCTGGTTTACTGGGCTTCAGGGCATGGGGGGGACAATCATGCCTTTGGTTTTTTCCCTGATATGAAGGTCTAAGAGAAGGAAGCCGGAGAAAACAGTGATAAACGGGAAGACAGGAATGTGAAGGCGCCCAGTTAACAGGAGCAACTCCACAAAGAGGATATCGGCTGTGATAAGGAGCCAGGGATGGGGGGAGGGGCGACCTTGAGCCTGTGGGCTGCCAGGCCCTCCAGGCTTGGCAAAGGGGCCCTTCTGCGCAAAGCCACACGGGCTTTAGGAAGCCCTTCCAAAGGCAAGGTGGCTATTATTACCACCTTCAAAAGGCGCATGTACAATTTCAATGCTCTTTTACATATGTGATATATTCCTAAAAAATAAAAAAGATAGCATGAAAGTCTGCCCACGTGAAGAAAGGTCTGGCAACTCCCGGACAGTGGACATCTTACCCGGATTCCAAAGCAGCTCTGCTCTGACACAGAGGTCTCACACCCAGGACGCCCCTACCTGGCCTAGAAGCCAGGCCAACCTCCTTCTGGAACAAGCAGCATAAGCCAAAGGCCAGGAAGCCCAGGGCAGGGGGCAGAGCCATGAAGTATCGCAGGAAAATCCCCCAAACCTCCGTGGCAGCCCTGTAGCTCAGTGCAGACTCCTCACCCACCTTCCATCCACAGACGACCAGGCTCAACACATCTGGCCACAGGGAGCCTCCGAAAAGCAGCCCCCTGGCACAGTGCTCTGTGACCCAGGGTCCTGTATGTGCTCTAGATGCTGTGTGTATGGGGGAGTGCACCTTAAGAAGCCAGCTGCCACCCCCGCCCGGGCCACAGGGTCACCTGGCCACAGCCGGCTGCAGCACACAGCCAGAGCGGCCAAGTCTGTGTGGGGGAGGGGCGCGGCAGCGGTGCTTTGGCCTCCTGCGAGGTGGGGTTGAAACATATTCACAGCAGATGGTGCTGTCGCCCTCACTCCAGGATTCTCATTCCTAATTATCTGTGCTGTCAGCCAAACAATTAACTCTCCAAGAAAAATGGCACCGTCCACTCCCAACCATATGAAAAGGCAATTTCCCAAGGACAAGGGACACTTTGGGCAGCCTGGGCTCCTTCCCAATCTCCCTATCCTGTGACCTCCTTCGGTGCTCTGCGGAAGGCCCTGCAGCAAGGCCACTCCTCTGGGCCTGTGGATCCCTCCCTGTAAAAGGAGGGGGGTCTCCCACCCCCAGGGATCCTTCAGCCCCACAGTGCTATCACCCTACAAGCCCATTTTCTGTCATCTGAATTTTAAGTTCCTTTGGAGCCAATACCAAGTTTCCATTTGTACCTTCATTCATTTGCTTGCTTGTTCATCTGTCAGTCCATCCCTTACTGCATATTTACTGTGTTACTCCCAGGAGATACAAAGAAAATATCTGCTCAGGGCAGGGGGTATAGCTGAGGTATGTGATTATTATGCCTGACACCCTGGGCTCAACCCCCAGCACCAAAAAAGAAAGAAAAGATCTGATCAATCTTCGTGACCATTTCTTGGAGCTCTTCTGCCCTGATGTGGGGAGGGCAGGGAGGAGGGGGCACTGCGGGGCAGGGACTGCAGGGCCTTGGTAACAATCTGTGGGGGGTAAGTCCTCTTGCTACAGGTGGATTCTCTCTGAATATTTGGCTATAGGAAGGGAGTCTCCTCTCCAGAGAGCTGAATTGGTGAGCAGGTCACTTGGGCCCCGGGGCAGGTCTGCAGAGGGGTGGTACAGCGCGATGTAAGGGGCTGAAAGCCCCTAGCCCAGCTCACTGGCCACTGAGGGCTAATAGCACAGGGCTGGCCCTTATAGGTGTTCATTTAATACCTAAGGCACCAGAATGCTGCTCCTTAAGGGAATTGTTTCAAAAGAAAGGATAGTTTCCTAGCCAGGCTTGGTGGCACTCAACTGTAATCCCAGTACCTGGGTGACTGAGACAGGAGAATCGCAGGTTCAAGGCCAGCATCAGCAACTTAGTGAGACCGTATTTCGAAATAAAATAATAAAATAGGGTTGGGGGTGTACTTGGCGGCAGAATGCCCCTGGGTTCAATTCCTAATACCAAAAAGAAAGGAAGGGAGGGAGGGGAAAATAAGTTTCCACAGGGCCAAGGCATGATATTTGTTACCTGGGAAGGCAACAACTCAAAACCTGGCTCAGCAGGTCTAATTCATCCATCATTAGGCACTGTCCTAGAAAAGAAGGCGGGTGAGCAGGACTGTGGAAGTTCGAGGTCAGTTCTGAAAAAGCCTTCAGGGATGACATCACCCTTGGCTACCTTTTACAGATGCCATCAGCGGGGTTGAGGGTCTGGCTGCTTATAGAGGGGAGCAATGGGGCGGGCCCTGCTGCGGGTGACTCACAGGGAGGAAAGAAAAGGAAAGGAGAGGAGAGGAAAGATCAAGGCACTGTCTAGCCCCCTGAGGGACAGTAGGCCCCTTCCTCAGGCGGGGGCAGTGCCCTGGGCACCTGGGTAAGGGGTGCAGAAAGTGGGTAGGGACTGATGGGGCCGGGAGCTGGGATGCCTCCTCCACCTCCATTTTGCCCAGGCCAAGCCTGATGACATCTTTCTTCCCTTTCCTTGTGGCCCACCTGTCTGCCAGGCATACACCTCCTCTGGGCCCAGGAGCATAGCTCCCTCCAGCTCCTGGGCACAGGGATTGTGTTTATGTTCAGAGAGGGCTTGTGTCCCTCAGAATCAGCCTGCTGGAGGCAGCGCCTGTGACCATACCCCCTGCCCAGAGCCCAAGTGAGACCAATGCCAACGCCTGGCTGGAGCCATTTCTAAATATGAGCTTGGCCCAGAGAGTAGGGTTCCCAGGCCTTCTTTGCCCTGGAGACCCAGCCAGGATCTGAGGCTGCAGGAGGGAGAGGGCTGGGGGCGGGCAGGGCCAGGAGGCAGCAGCGGAGACCGCCAGCATGCTAGAAACAGGCCTGAACCTCGTGGCCCTCCAACCTCATTAGAGGAAAAGAAAGGATTACCCAGCGCTCAGAGTCTAATCAATTGCCCACAAC
The DNA here is from genome assembly GCA_004027185.1 of Glis glis. Classification (NCBI taxonomy): domain Eukaryota; kingdom Metazoa; phylum Chordata; class Mammalia; order Rodentia; family Gliridae; genus Glis; species Glis glis. The sequence continues at coordinate 24,856 of PVJS01003867.1, read as the reverse complement.
CCTGGCAGCAGGGACAGGAAAGCCACTGCCTGCTCAAATGTGCACGGATTAAAAATATACAAATGGAATATTTTTTCTTCCCCTCTCCTCAACCCCCTGAAGCCTGGATGCTTGTTAAAAATAGCCTTGCTGTGGCATGGATCCTACACAACCCAATTGCTGGCAGGAAAACTGAGGAGCCATTGGAGACAGCGCTGTTAAGTGGCTGCCCCTGGGGAGGGGGTAGTGAAGGTGGGGCAGGAGGTGAGGGGGTGCTCTTGAGTGTCTCCAGACACACTTCTGCACTGCTTGGGTTTTTAACAGCAAGCAGATATTATTTTTATAAGTTTGTTTTTTTAAAACAGAGGTTCATCCATTCCATCCTCCAGCCTGAGCTTAAGGCTGAATTTATATTGACTTAACTGGCTGGCCTGGCAGTGTACAAAGGGTGCCCAGGAGATTCGGGCTACCAGGGACAAATACAGCCCAGCATCGCCCAAAGAGCACTGCATCCAGAGTCATGGTTTCCTATCTGTTATTAATTGACTGTATGACCTCAGACAAGGCACACAAGTTCTCTGGGTCTGTTTTCTTAACTGTAATAAGCAGCAGTATATTAGATTATTAGATTAAATATTAAGCCACAGTCAGGCATGGTGGTACACACCTGTAATCCCAGTACTTGGGAGGCTGAGACAGGGATCGAAAATTCGAGGCCAGCCTCAGCAACTTAGGGGTGACCCTCAGCAATGTAGTGAGATCCTGTTTCAAACTAAAAAAGGTCTGGGGATATAGCTCAGAGGTAGAATGCCCCTGGGTTCAATCCCCAGTATCAAAAAAAAATTACGAAGCCAGGTCCAGGTAAGACCATCCGATCAATATTTCATAATTTTAAGGACTGAGGAAAATATGTATGATCTGTCCCTTGGTTTTCCCATCACAGACAGGGGGATTTGTTTTAGGGTAGGGGTTGTTAAAATTGGGGGCATGTCGGAAGGAGAGAAGCTGTTAAGAGACAAAGACCAGCTCCAGGCCTTGCTAATGAAGTGCACAAGGTGGAAACGGTCAGTTTCCTTCCTGAAACAACCTGGGTTCAAATTCTGACCTGGGCTGTCAGTAACTACGTGATCTCAGGTCATTCCCTTCTCACCAGTGTGAACCCACCTCCTGAACTTGTCATCTAGCCCACATGCTGGAGGCCACATCTCAGGGATGTTAAGGCATGGACACTCTGGATTCAGGCTTGTATCACAGCTCCACTGCCTATTAGCTGTGTGGTCTTAGATAAGCAGCTTGACTTCTCTGTGCCTCTTCATATAAAGTGGGAGGGGTGGTTGTACTGCCAGTGTGCACACTCCTGCTCTGACAGCCAGCTAAGCTCCTGGTTTTCAGTCTTACATCTTCTATTGACTTGGCTATAGAACCTCCTTAAACTCCTCCCCCAGGCCCCTGCAAAGTTCCTGGCCTCCTGCTGCCCTCATCCTGTGGTCTGACCCACTGGCCTGGGCCCTCCATCCCCACTCCCTCTCAGCAGCTCGTGCAATGGGAGAGGGCTGTGGCTTTTATCTGGGAGCCGGGGAATGTGTTTAAGACCTGTGCTTGTCAAACTTCAGAGTGCTTCAAAGCCCCTGGGGATGTTGTCCAGAGGCACAGGCAGAGGCCCACTCAGCAGGTCCCAGGTGGGGTCCAACAAGCTCTGGGGAGATGCCCATGCCACTGGCCTGAGACCACCCTTTGATTAGCAAGGCTGACGTGGGAGGGGAAAGTGGAGAAGTGGGCTGGAGACAGGCACAAGGCAGGAACGTTATCCAGATCAGAGGAGGAGCAGATTTCTATAGCGATGGTACAATGGAGACCAAGTGCGGTTATGAAGAAAAGGAGCAGAATGTTGGATGAAATTATGTGACATTACCCAACCAATAAAAACAATGCTTATCGAGATAATGCAGCAACACAGAAAAATGCTTGTGACATATTAACCAAAAAAAACCCCAAACTGTCAATTATACAGATACCATGTCTTTGACACTGCCAAATGCACATTTAGGAAAACTGACAGTAGGACTACATAACTCAGAAGGACCACGGAGGCTGTGTCATAGCAAGGTAACTACATTGGGACTTGTTTGTCATTTCCTAGATTTTCCTGATAAAGTTTTATTGTTTTGGTAATTTAAAGTTTATCTTATATTTATTCTCAGATGCCCACTCCCCAGAATTGCCATTTATTCTTTGTTATTGAGGTTTTATGTATTTTGAGCATAAGCTGCCTTTGTTGCGAAGGCTGGAAATGGCGCATTAAATCTTCTTAGTCAAACCCCAAAATAAAGCGACTCAGATTGCGTTTTTCCTCTGAGCCAAGGGTCCGGCGCTTTGGAAGGCTGGCGCATCACCTCTCACTATAGCAACGGGAAGACCTTGGTAACCCCGAGCGTACAGTTATTAAGAGTAAAAATAGGAAATGAGTGGATGGATGTTCATCGAGAAGAGGCTGCAGGTTTGTGCTGGACGGGCTGGGTTTGGAGCCCTCTCTGCCTCTCTTGCAGGAAACAAAAAGCAAAACATCAGACCCTGGGAGCTGACTGCTGCAAGACTGCAAGGAGCGTGTGGCATTTTCTTCTTTGTTTCCTGTTTCAGGGCTATATGCCACCTTTCAAACCAGTTCCTGATATGCCTGAAGGTTCTAGAAGAATAGTCCCAGAACATTCTGGCCAGAGGATGTCTGTAGCTCCCTTGGGCATTGGGCATATTCACATGACTCCCAACTCCCTGCTCCAAGGAGTCCTGTGCACTTCTATTCAGCAGCCCTGGTTCACCACACCCCACCTGGGCAGGGTCTCTTCAACGTGTCTCTGACAGGTATTTCTGGCCCCAGGATCCCATCCAGGCCTTGACACTGACCTGGGGAGGCAGGAGGCAGTCCCAGCCCCAGTCCGGCTGATTCTGCCTGCGGTACAGCATCTGAACCCCAGCCTGCTGCCCAGCCCCTGAGTCTATTTTATACTACAGTAAACCAAGTTCAAGGCCCAGTTCTGCCACCATTCGACTATGGGATCCTGGGCAGACCACCTCCTATTTCTGATCCTCTATTACATTTCCTCTAACGTTTTTTTTTTGTACTGGGGATTGAACCCAGGGGCATTCCACCACCAAGCCACATTCCATCCCTTTTTATTTATTTATTTTTTATCTTGGAATAGGGTCTCACTAGGTTGCTGAAGGTCTTGTTAAGTTGCTGAGGCTGTCCTTGAATCTGTGATCCTCCTGTCTCAGGCTCCCAAGTACTGGAATTACAGGTGTGCACCACTGCACCTGGACTTTTATAAAAACTTTAAACGGGTTTATGGGATCTCTTGGTCTCATTTGCTTCTCACACTCTATGATGCCAATGGAATTAACTATTTTTCTAGCAATACAAATATTTTACATATGACAATGTTTCCAGACAACCAAATATCATCCCTTCAAGCAAGTGAAGGTGTTTTACTTTAACCCTACTGCACGAAGGATTTTAAAAAATGTTTACAAGCTTTTCTTCCTTTTGTGGCAAAGGATATAAAACCTAAAATGTGCTTGCGTACATCTTTCCCCAGGCTCGTTCCACAGAGTACTCTAAGGGCTGAGAGGCTGAGCGTAATTTAACCTTGTCTTAACACCCTCCATCATGGCTCTGGGCTCTATCTGTGTTGGGCACCGGCCCCTCTGCCATTCTGGCTTCCTCTCCTCTCCTCTTCTCTCTGCCCCTTCCTGGCAGTCAGCCTCTCAGCGGCCATGTCGGCTGGGTGGACACCACACCTGCCTAAAGGTACAGCGTGGGCTGCCCTGGGTCTGAGCGAGGGCAGGAGGCATGCCGGGGTCTGGCCTGGGCCAGGTGTTGGCTGTTTTCGCTGGCCAGAGGACTTTCCCTGGCTTTGGTTTCTGCAGCTGAGCTCCGTCTGGATGGGAGCACGGCAAGTAGGCTGGCCTGCAGATAACTGAACTGGGCCTTCCTTCAGTGCAGCAGGCTGGATGTCCCAGAGTGGTTTAAAGACCAGCAGAGAAGCTAACATCAGCACAGAGACCAAGGAGAAGGCGAGCTCAGGTTTAGAATTTTGCTCCAGGTCTATATCCCTGCTGCCCCTCTTTCTCCAACCCAGTCTGCAAGTTCACTCTGCCCTTGCCTGTTGCTTCTCATAAGAAACGCTGCAACTCCCCCACATTAAGCTTTCTTGGTGCTACCTCCCTGGGAAGCCATCAAAGGCCCAGGCCAGAGGCAGGCTCCTCTCTAGCCCAGGGTACCCGGCAGTGCTTCCCCCAAAGTCCACCATGCACCCTTGCCCGCGGCTTCCAAACTACAGGGCTGCAGCCACAGCCTCTGCCTCACCTCTGCCAGTCACTGCTGCCCTTATCAACAGCCTGAGCCCTCCCACCATGTGTGGGCATGCTGGACCTCCTGCTCAGCGATACAGTCAGCAGACAGCCTGGGGCTTTGGGGCAGAAAAGAGAATTCCTGAGTGTCCAGTGTGGAGGCGCCTGTTCTGAGCCATGTTAAAATCTGTGGGAGCCGGGCGTGGTGGCGCACGCTTGTAATCCCAGTACTTTGGGAGGCGGAGACCAGAGGATCCGGGTTCACAGCCAGCCTCAGCTCTCTCTCTCTGTCTCCCTGTCTCTCTCTCTCTCTGTCTCCCTATCTCTCTCTCTCTCTCTCTCTCTCTCTCTCTCTACTTAGTGAGGCCCTATGCAACTTCGTGAGACCCGGTTTCAAAATAAAGTATAAAAAATAGGGCCGGGGGCGTAGCGCAGAGGTAGAACGCCCCTGCGTTCAATCCCCGGTACCGCAAAAAAAAAAAAAAAAATCTGTGGGAAGTCCAGGCTCCAGTCTGGGGGAAGGTTCTGGGGACAAACAGTAAAGTCGCTTTGAGATGAGGTGGGAGACCCTGAGGGAGATAGTGAGATCAATAAGAAAAAAGGCAGGGAAGCCGAGCATGGTGGTGCACACTGTAATCCCAGTACTTGGGAGGCTGAGACAGGAGGATCCCAGGTTCAAGGCCAGCCTCAGCAACTTATAGTGAGGCCCTTGGCAACTTATTAAGACCCTGTTTCAAAATAATAAATAAAATAAGGCTGGGGTGTAGCTCAGAGGTAGAATGCCCCTGGGTTCAATCCCCAGGGATTGGAAGGAAGGGAGGGAGGGAAGGAGGGAGGGAAGGAGGGAGGGAAGGAGGGAGGGAGGGAGGGGAAAAAAGGGGCAAAGGAGGCCTAGAGGGCAGGTGAGGGAGATGAGTGGGGGGTGATCCCAGACAGGGCCACAGGGTGGAGAAACTATTCGGGGGCCTGGAGGGATGGCAGTGGTGGGACTGTGCGGCTGCCAGCCCTGCTCTACAAACTCGCACTCAAGATTCCACCGAGGGCTGGTGGGAAGGGGCTGGTGGCCCCATGCACACCACAGCCCTGCCAGGCCGCCTCCAGGAGCAGTGTGGTAGCACAGAAATGAGCCGGGGCTGTCTATAAAATAGCATGCACCTTGCAAAGCACAGCAGCTGCCACCAGGCAGGTGTTTTCCATGGGTAAGTCAATGCCGCCACCACCACAGCCCTACTCCTGTATGGCACCCACTTCTGTCTTGCCGTCTGCTTCCCCTGGGGGGACAGGGACTGGACACTGCCGGGAGCTGACACTCCCACGGGGGCCAGGCTAGAAGGCGAGCTCAGCTTTAGACTTCAGCCTGGCTGTATACATCCCCAGGGTCATCGCAGGCCTGGGCCGCTTTAAGGATGAGTCAACTGGGGCCTGGAAAGGGTGAGTGACAGAGGTTACCCAGCTCATCAGACTGGAGTCTAGAGTCAAACCCTCACCTGCCTGCCTCCAGAACGCGTGCCCTTTGTCACCAGATTGCCCCGCAGACCATGGTCCCTCACCAGGGCAAGGAAGCGGCTTCCTGGTGCTTTGTCCTGGAGGACCCTGCCATCTTCTTGACTGGAAGCACTGCTCCATGGCTCAGAGAGGCTAAGCTGGTGCCGGCAGGATTATCCCCAGGTAAGGCCAGTTTCCAATAGTTACAGTGACATGTCACCTGGCTGTGTGCATGCTGCCACCTCTGCTCAGAGGCACAGGAGGAAGCCTTGAGGGAAGGAGTGGCGGCGCAGGGAGCTGGGGAGGGGAGGGAGGGAGACAGGGAGCTGGCGAGGATGTGGGGTCAGGGGGCCTCCAAATGCAGCCTGGGCTTGGCGCTGCTGACTGGCAGGACTTGAGAAGAACCTTCTGGCAGCTCAGCGGCACCTTCAAACCCGAGTGTCAGTGCCCTGACCATGCAGGGGTGGGGACTAAAGGAGGAAATCATTTTTCTTCCTTAATATTTTTCGCAGCATAAAATGGGCATGGACAAAGAAAATGGCCAAGGAGAACAATGATAAATTTTCTCTCTATAGCTAGAAGACAAAGCCCAGGTGTCCAACATCTTAGTCCTGCATCTTTCCCAATGCCATCTTTCCCAGCACCACCAGTGCGGACCCTAGGCGCTGCAGACGAGCTTCCCTTCAGCAGATTTCAACGAGCCCCTGCTGAAATGACAGGCGGGTGACAAACGAGTAAAACAGACCCCCTGCCTGAGGAAGCTGTGACCTCCAGAGGGGAGGCAGGACACACAACTCCCAGGCAGAACCCAGAGTCACCGGACCCTGGGGCAGTGCTGAAGTGAATGGTGCCCAGGCTGGGGGCTGGAGGAGGAAGCTTAAGGGCAAAGCCAAGTCCCCAAGGGGTCTTCAGGCTGGCAGACTAGCTGCAAGCAGCAGAATGTGGTCCAACCCATCGAGGCCCAAGATGGGAAAAGGGCTTAGAAATGCCACACCTAGCAGAGGCCGTGGTGGGGCACAGTGCTGGCATCCTGGAGGCCAGTTTTAAAGGAAAGGAGAGAGAGACCACAAAACTTACCATGAAGTCCCCCCAAGTCTTGTTCATTCTGCGGTCCCTGCACCTAGCACAGCGCCGGGCCTGCAGTGGACACACCAACCGTCCCTCATGCAGCACGCTGGGTTCTGTGGCACTTGCAGCCTGCGGCACACAGCACCGCACCAAGAGCTGCCGGTGCATCTGCAGTGTGCGCACCACAAGTCCTGCTCTAGCTAGACTGTGAGCATCTTTCAGAAAGCATTTTCTTTACTTAACATTCTGAGTAGAATATTTGCTTTTTATTACTGTAGTTGTTGCCACAATCCGAGTGGCTTAAACAACACAAATTTATCTCAGTTCTAGAAGTCAGGAGCAGCTCAGCTAGCAGGAGCGCATCAGCTCGGCTGCGTTCCTTCTGGAAGCTCTACAGAGGGGGAAGTTTCTTGCTTTGTCAAGCCTGCGACCTTGACTCCAGGCCCTTCCCTCCATCTTCACAGCCAGCAGCAGCGCCTCTCTCTGGCAGGTCCCTGGTCATAGCTCTAATCACAGCCGGGAAAGGTGCTCTGCTGTTAAGGGCTCATGTGCTGAGACCGGGCCCACCTGAAAAAGCCAGGGTGACTGCCCATCTCTAGTCTATCTTAACCCATCTGCAGAGCCCCTGTGTCACAGAAGGCAGGATATCATACTCACTGATTCCAGGGACTAGAGTGCGGCCACCTTTGGGGACCATTATTCTCCCTATCACATACAGGAAACACATTCACATTGTTCAAAATCCAAATGGCACATAAGGCTATAGAGCAAAAAGCTGCCCTCCTGTCCCTGTCATCTACCACCCAGGTCCCTATTAACATTTCCTGGTGTTTCTATCCCAACAGACCTTATACCTAAATAAATGACAATATATATTAGTTTTTTCCTGCACAAATGGTATATACCATAAGATAAGATAAGATGGTATGGTGCACACCATACCATAAGAGTGATTTGTACCTTGCTTTTATCACAATACCTCTGAAATTCTCCTGAGTCAATATAGACTTTTCATTCTTTATGGCTGCATATTATTCCACTGTGTAGCTCTATTATAAATAATAAATCTGATCTCCTGCTGATGGGCATTTAAGTTGTTTCTAATCTTTTGTTCTTACAAACAACACCACAACGTACAACCCTGTATATATGCCATTTCCCGTATGTGTCTAGATGTTTATAGGATAAATTAATGGGAATGGAACTTCTGGGTCAAAATATATGTGCATTAAAGTTGCACATTTCTTGTTGAATTGCCCTCCAAAGAGTTGAACCACTTGACAGACACTCTCCCCACCCCAGCCGTGTGTGGGCGTGAGATGTCAGCCTGTTTTAGCAGAAAAACCATGGTTCACATGTCCCTTGTGCATCCTTAGTCCAGGATGAACCTAGGAAGCCCTGAGGATCTCCATTGCTCACAATTTCTTGTATTCTGGCTGTGATGGGGACAGGGAGTGGACGCAGCCACAGTAAAGGGGCCCCCAACTCACGGGCTTAAAAGAGCAGCGGCTTTGGGCCTCTCCGCCAGGCAAACTGCTCCTCCCACACATGTGTGCTGCAGGCGTGCGGCTCAGGCCCCCGTGGGCAATGCACTGCTGCAGTCTAAAAGGAGGGACTCAGGGACTCTCACCACAGGTGGATAGGAGGCTACCAAGGTCCCAGCTGCACCGTGTTAGGGAAGACACTGCCTCCTGCGCTTTATCCATTCCTGGTAGAGATGTTGCTTCAACTTGAATGAGCCTTTTACGTACTGAAGTCAACTGTCATCTCAAAGATAAGTTGAATCATTTATTCAAGAGACGTGAAACCTGTGATCTCAGCAATTGATTACGATTTCACAGAAGCAGCTGCCTGGGGAACCCCAAAAGTGCCCATTCCCTCCACCAGCCTGGCCAGGCCCCACCTTGGCAGAAAGGCAAGTTCAGGCTGTGTCAGGACACAGAATCCTGCCCACGGGGAATTTCTCTCTGACAGAGTATGGGGAGCAAGGGGAGAGAGCAGAGGGCTCAGTCCCAGCAGGTGAACTGGAGGTCATGGAGGGCAGGAACTGGGGGCCCTCTGCTGTGCCACTCTCTCTCTTCCACTCCACCTCTACTCGGCCTTCCAGGAACAGTTCAAGGGCCACTCTCCCAGGCAGCCTTCTGAGACCACAAGGCCAGGACTCAGCAGGTACCTTTACAAATGTTCCTAGTGCACGTGTACTTCATCTGATCCCAGCACCTTTGACTCTGCGGTGTAACCTGCCTGTCACTCGCCTCGGCTCCCGCTGGCCTGTGAGCGCTCCAAGGCCCGGGTCCAGCCCCACACTTGATGCACTCTAAATGTTTGGTAAGCCAATGAGACGGCCCCAGGAGCAGTGAGAACAGCGACCGGCCCCAGGAAGAGGCGCTCTCCCACTCCACTGGTCCTCTCCATCCCCTCAACCAGCTAGGGATGGCATGGGAGTGGGAGGATGCTCCAGGCCGCCGCTGACCAGGCAGATGAGGACAGGCTGGGGAGGTTTGCAGTGAACAGGCTCCAGGCAGGCTGGGGCACCAGGCCCCAGAGGATGAAAACATTACATATGAACAAAAACCAGAGAGAAGCGGAAGGGACCCAAGTTAAGGACAGAAGAGATGTGCAAACAGGTGAGCAAATGAAGTCATGAATGGAGGTGTGGGAAGCCAGGTGCAGTGGTGCATGCCTGTGATCTTAGTACTTGGGAAACTAAAACTGGGGGATCACAGGTTTGAGGCCAGCCTCATCAATTTAGGGATACCCCCAGCAACTTGGTGAGACCCCAATTCAAAATAAAAACCAAAAAGGACTGGGGGTGTAGGTCGGAGGTAGAATGCCCCTGGGTTCAATACCCAGTATCCAAAAAGAAAAGATTAGAGACATGGGAAGAGTGGAGGTGGGTGGGTGACTACAGGAGGCGCAGTGGTCTGGGTGCTGGGCCAGGTCACCTCCCCGGCACCTTCAGTGGTAACCTCGGGCAGGCCATCAACCTTAGCCATTTGTGCATGAAAGTCATAGCATCTTCACATCTGCTGTGCATTAAATCTGAGCGAAGATGAGAAAAGTCCTCTGGAAGCCTGACAGCAGCACGGAAATGGAAGCTGCCATGATAATAACCCTCTGCTTTGCGTAGTGCTTGCTGTGTGCGCACAGCTGTCCTAGCCAGCTCCTCCCGACCCTCAGAGCCACCCTGGAGACAGGTAAAGACAGTTACACCCAATCTACTGGTGTGAAAGCTGAGGTATAGTTCCAGCCCAGAAGTGCACAATACCAAGGGGCTGAGCTGATAGCTGCATCCAGGTCTTCTAACCCCAACAGAGCGTTCTGTTTACAACCCCAACACACCCTCCATTGCCTAAATCACAGCCTCCTGCTGGGCAGGAAACCCTCCTCCTTCTTGATTCCTCCACCTTCACCAGTCCCCTGTGGGTTTGATGACTGGCAAATGAGCTTCCCCATCTCTTTGTAACCAGCTGTGTGGAAGGGAACGTGGGCAGAGACTCTATGTAGGTACAAGAAAGAGAGATGCAGGCTGGGCTCAGTCTCTGACCCAGTGGGACTGAGGGAGAGTCCTGTTCCCCAGTGTTCTCCAACTCCATCTATCATTGTGGTTACAACCACTTAATGACCCCAACCTAGGCATTTCCAGGAAAATGCACTCAGAACCTTTTTCGGGGAGCGATACTCATTTGTGACAACAGAGAGCAGGACAGAGCTGGCCTTTACTGAGAGCACCTGTTAGGTTCCAGACACTCCTTGCATGTGTCCTCAGGGTAACCCTGGGTCCCTACTGGTACACATGAGGAGCAGAACGGTTGATTGCATGGCTTGCCCATAGTCTTCAGATGTGAGGCAAGGAGGTTGAGCCCAAAGGGCCATCTTTGCACTCTGCATCAAAGCACGGGCAGGAACGAGGGGAATACAGGGGTATAGTGTCCTCTGCCCCCCAAAAGGCTTTATCTCCATTCCAAGCCACGTCCTTTGTGTTTCATATTTTCCTTCCTTCAATTAATTATGTGAAATAGAAGACACTCAATTGGTAGCAGAAATCAGCCTCTAGAATCTCAGTCATCATTGTTTTGCAAAAGCAGTGTGTGTGTGTGTGTGTGTGTGTGTCTGTGTGTGTGTATGTGTGTGTGTGTGTGTGTGTGTGTGTGTCTGTGTCTGTGTGTCTGTGTGTAGGGATGTGTGCCTGGGAGTGCATCTGTGTAATTCACACCTGCAGGCAACACTCGGGATTTCCATGGGCCCACAGAAGCCAACAGGTGTTTCAGGCTGACATTCCAATCTCAACCTGAACACAGTTAATGAACTTGCTCATAATGGTTTCCTGCTGGAGGCTGATTGTGCACTGTATCCGAACCCAGTTCTCACTTGCAGACCATCCAGCATGGAGAAAATTGACTTGGAAACCGGAAAATAGGGAGGTGATTAATGGCTGGCAGAAGGACTCACTGGCAATCTCCTTTTCAGACCCTCATCTTCAAATATGATTAGAATAGAGTTTCTCTTCCCTCGTGGTTTTCGGGACACAGCTATCTAATGGACTCGGAACAGGACTGGAGACGCATGGTTTCCTGCCTCCTGCCTGCAAACCCAGCAGCAACTCCAGCCCCTCCCTCCCATTCTGCTGAAGAAGAGCAGGCGGCATGTCAGGGTGGCCGCTCTCCTCAATGTCTGCAGAAAGAAGGCCAGAAAGGGGGCTCGCTGCACTGGGCTGTGCTTTTCTGAGAGCCAGGCACTCTGCACCCCTCAGTACCCAGCCCCTCGCCTCATACCCCCAACATTCTTGATCCATGCCCAGCCTCAGAGGAGGGCTGCCCACAACAACTGTCTTCCCGCAGCCCCTGCCCCTGAATGCTGGTATCCACCCTGCCACACCTCGCTTTCTACATCCAGGTGTGCCGCACTTCTCTGTCCTGTGTGCTCTGCTCACCGGCCCCTGGAGGAGACTGTCATGTAAATCCTTGAAGGTGACCCAGCCTAGAATATTAAGGTTACTTTCCTTCCTGGGCCTCTCTGGTTTATAAAATGAACCTCTTGGAGAGGAGGGAAAGAAAGTAATCTTTAATTATGAAACTTCAAGAACTATGGGGGAGAAGTGGAGTGAGGTTGAGGGGAGGGAGTGGAGAGACAGAGAAAGTTCTGAGATACAGCCTTGTAATCATGTCACACGCACTGGCCATGAGCTGCTACTGGAAATCTGTTTTCGAAGTGCCTAAGAGTCCATTTCCAGATGTCTGCCTTGAGGAGCCAAGCTGCTGTTGATTTGTTCCCAGTCACTGCGGAATACTCTGAACTCCTCACCCGAGCAGTTCAGACCTTCCACCAATGGAGTCCTATAAAACCTTCTCTCCTTCTTGCCCCTCCCAGGAGCTGCACTCTGCTGCGGGCTTCAGCATGCCCGCAGGCCTGCTCTGGCTCCCTGGCCCAGGCTCCCCCACACTGGTCCAGGCCGTGGGTCCTCTCCTCCACCAGCAGCACTGCCCTGCACAGCTCCAGGGGGCGCCATGCTGATGCTAGGCCATGCCAACAGTGCAAGCACAGCGATCCAGGTGCCGCCTGCCCGCTCTCCATGGCTCTTCTGCTCCGGGAAGCCTCCCACCCACCCCGCACCCCCCCCAGCCTCCTTGGTGCTTAGCATCTCTGGCTCTCTTCAGGGCTCAGCCATGTACCACCTCATATCTTCTTGATCAGGGTGGGTGGGGGGAGGTCCCCAGTCTGACTCTAAGTGCCCTGGTGGTAATGACTGAGTCCCGAGACCTAGAAATCCCCACCCACAGGCTGGAGAGATGAGAAATTAGCCAGGTCCTTCAAGGGGCAGTCCTGGGAGCAGCAGCAGCACATGGGGGTGTGCTGGACATGCACCTGCTGGGCCCCACCCCACACCTCCTGTGTGGGTGCCCTGGCAGCAAGCCTAGAGCCCTGTTTGAGCAGGCCCGCCTGGCCACTCTGACGTGCCTGAAGTCTGAGCTGCAGTGAGGTACAGGGTCCTCAGTGCACCCTTGCTGGATCTGCTGAATTGAGGAACAGTTTTCCAACTAGGAAAGAAGCTGGCACCATCGCACGGCCCTCTCTTGGGGAACCCAGTTCCCACGCTGGTTCTAGGGAACTCAGAGCGAACGAGCACAGAAATCCTTCACAGCAACTCGATGCCAAGGCTTCAGGCGCACAGCACAGAGCAGCCAGGGTGCTCCAGAGAGCACTCCTGTTCCACCGCTTCCCGGCCCTGCTAACGGGATGGTTAAATTATTCAGCAGCCAATTAGAGCTCAACAGTGTCCCTGACTCCCAACCTAGTGACTTGCCCCTGCGTGGAACGTGGTACGTGCTTTTCCAACACAAAGGAGGGCCCTGTTTAGGAATTTAGCATCAGGAAGCCCCTCCTCCACACCCCCATACACACTTTGTCATGGCCTGCCCAGGCTCAAACCCCGCACATCTCACCTCCTGGGGCAGACCTAGGAGGTCACATGAGACGTGGATGAAGAGCCCACTCTTGGGCGCCACCCCAGATTTACAAAATCAGATTCATTGGGAGTGGCCTGGGAAGACAGGCATTGAGTCTCCCTGGCTATTCATATCCCAGAGCAATCTGAGAAACAGTCAAAAGTCCACCCACCTTATCTGAAAGATGGGGGAACTGAGGCCCACCATGGTGCCCTGGCAGTCCCTGACCACCAACACCACATGGCGTCCTCGCCACCCTCTCGGTCCCCACAGCACTCAGGGCCGGGGTCCCGCTCCAGTTCCTAACACATAAGATCCTACATGACACTTGGAATCAGTGCCCCACTTGGCTGCTGCTGAACTAGAGAGGCCTAGAAAGGCAGGGCGGGCCTCAGTCAGGGGCCCCATGCTACCTGCAGCACTGTGCTCTGTGCCAGGCACCAGACAGCCCGCAGGGCCCCAGGGCAGCCTCGCTCTCATCAGCACACGCACTGTGCACCAGACTGTCACTTTGAAACACACTGGCAGGTCCGCTGCAGAGGGACCTGCACACTCTGAGGGACACAGACAGACCCTGGGGGGCAGGTGGTAAGTGACCAGGAGGGGAGGGGAGGCCCTGGGGCAGGGGCTAGGGTGGTGGGGGGGTCCCAAAGATGAGCCCACCTTTTTGTTGATTTTGCTCAGAGCCAAGCCTGGGGGAAACAGGGCCAGGACACGGGTCATTGGCTCTCACTTCCCCACCTCTGCCTCTTGAGAGCCCTGACACTGACACAGAAACGGTGGCAATGAGACAAAGAAGATGCCAAGGAAAACCTGTGCAGTCAGAGGGGCCAGGGGATTCTCACCAAGTGCCCGGGTCGTGGGGGATGGGGATGCGGCTGGCCACCATTCCCACTTCCTAATCAGTCAGGTAGACTAGTAGCAAGGAATAACTCCAAGTCTCGGGGAGCCTAAGACAGCACAATGTATTTCCGACTCGCTGTCTCTATCCACTGATTCTTCTCTATACACCAAACTCTTTATTTCCATATGTGTCCTTAGTTAATGGCAGAGTGTAAGTGCTGTCCAGTGGCACACCTCTTCCAGGCCTAGAACCAGCTTCTGTGCCTGGCATGGTAGGCTGGGTCATACTACAATAACAGCAGACCTCTCCCAACTCTCAGGGGTTCGGGCAGTGCAGGTTCATGCCAACAACATGGGCTGCTTTTTTTTTTTTTGTGGTACTGGAGATTGAACCCAGGTGCATTCTACCTCTGAGCTATACCCCCAGCCCTATTTTTTATTCTTTATTTTGAAACAGGGTCTCACTAAATTGCAGAGGGCCTCACTAAATAGCTGAGACTGGCCACGAACATGCGATCCTCCTGTCTCAGCCTCCCAAGTACTGGGATTACAAGCGTGGGTCACCATGCCTGACTATGGACTTCTTTTTGAAATCATGAAAATGTTTAAAAATAAGGCAGCAGTGATAGGGACACAACCCGTGAATATACTAAAAACCACCAAATTGCAACTTGAAGAGCCTCATCTCAATGAGGCTATTAAAAATGCACCTAGGAAGCACACTCCACCAAGAGCCAATGAACCACCCCAATGCCGGCCCCCCCCAACAAACGCACAACACAGACCCCAGAACTGGTGCCTGACATTTCTCCATCAACACTTTGTCCCTTTCCCTCTCCCATGAGAAGCCAAACTTTCTTATCATTTTCACCTCCGAATGAAGAAGAGCTTCCAGGGAAAGTCTTAGAAAGAAGAAACTATGACGATGATTGAAACCATGATTTTCAAGAAAACAAAAATGACAAGGGACATTATTAGAATAGATAACATGACTATCTCACAATGCATAACAATACTCTCATACATCACGGAACATGATACAGGTGTAGCAGGAAGTTAAAGTATTTACAGTTGTGACAATATGACAGATACCACATGTCACGGTGGGTGCAAAACATTTAAGTGGAACAGGTAGAATGCACAAAGGAAAACTTCAGGAATGAGTTTTATAGGGGTTGGACCTTCTGACAGCTCAAGAATGTAAAAGGAGCCAGAGAAGGCCTGCCCTGCCAGCCTGGCCCCTTGAAAATCCATCAAAAGTCAGCCCCATCACCTTGGTGACTTTAACAAGCCATACTTTTCCTTTTGGCCAAAGAGAGAAGAGTGGGAGAGAACCCGGCAAGAAGGCCATGGTGCTACAAAAAAAGAACAGAAGTCAAGTGTGCTGAGCCAGGGGTGGGGAGGAGGAGGGAGAGGCTAAGACTGGAGACCACGCCCTTCCAGGGGTGCTTATCATGGGTAGGGGCTGGGGAGAATTTAGACCCAGGAAAAGAATCTGGAAGAGCACCCAGGGCACTGGGCTTTCTCCTTGGCTCAGAGCTGCGGTGTTCTGGCCACTTTCACAGGTCCAGCCTAAGCACTGCAGGATGTGCACGAAGTTAGAATTGTTCATGAATGGAGCCTTTAGTAAGGAACTCCTGCTGTCTGCCAAGGTAGGAGCACGTCAGATTCTGGGAAAGTCAGTCCTCACTGGGACTTAGCAACAGATCCCATGCACCAGCAGCCACTTTGCAGGCACTGAAACACTGGACCCTGTGAAGCTACGTTGACATTTCCTTGAGCATCCAGAAGTCACCACGGCCTCTTAAGATGCTTCCATTCCTCATTTGCAGACTGATCAATACAATCCAACTCTGCAAACATCTGACTTCCAACTCTGCCCCTGACACTGCAGATCTGAGAGCAAGAGCACGAAAGACAGAGCACCAGGTGTGGGCCTTCTCTCCATGAGCTCCCAGGTCCTGGGAAGACAAACGTGTAGCCCAGCTCAAGGGCAGAGGCATCACAGAGCCAGGCGTGTGAGACAAACCCACTGCAGGTGAAGCCCAGGAGTCAGGGGAGCTCCTGAGGGAGGTGGCAGTTGAGCTGGATTTATGAAATGAACATTTCTCCAGCAGGACTTTGGGGTGCTGGAGTGCAAAGAGGCTTTAGGGAGAAGTTATGGCATGTGGAAAACCACAGAAGCATGACACACACGAAGGATTTGAGGAATGAATGCAAATGTGAGAGGAAGAGTTGGAAGAGCTGAGCCTGGAGGTGCAGCCAGGGGCCAGAGCACACAGGGCTGTGCTGGACTTGACCCTGGAGGATGGGGCAGCCAGGGGAGGGTTTTCAGGACAACATAAGAGGCTAGATCTATAGCCTAGATGAGAGACAAGGGGAAGAACCAAGATAGTGGTGTGGTGGGCACCGGGGAGTCCACAGCTCTGAGAAGTATTTAGAATGTGGGATCCCTAAGACTAGGTGATTGGCCAAAGGTAGGGGGAAGGAGCAGAGGAAGAGGACGATGTGGAGGAGCCTGAGGGAGTGGCCCACAGAGCACACACAGCAGAGACCCAGGTAGTAAGACAGCAGCACAGGTGGGTGGCAGAGGGGGTGAGAAGAGGGAGGTCTCCACAGGGGATGGGTCCCAGAAACCTGGCTGTAAGACAGGAGAATGGCTCTGAGGCAGGAGAATGGCACTGGAGGGGGCACAGGCCAGAGGAGTATGGCTCTCCTGGGGTGGGTGTGTGGAGGGGGTGAGCATATTTCTGTCCTGAGGTGAAGGAGTCAGTGGAGAGAGATGGACTTTGAAGCTGGGGGTAGTGGGCAGGTAGCCGGCTACCGTGCCAGGACTGGAATGCACACAGTGGGGGACCCTGGGCAGGGGACAGGAACTGGGGACATATGGTCTCCCTGTGCTAGCAAAACTCTTAGGAGATGGTGTCCAGAAAGTCCCAGCTGACAGTATACAGGATGGGTTTTGCGCACTATTTTCTCTTGCACAGAAGTCTTGGTTTCTCAAAATGTTTTCATGCCTGATCTCACTTGTTTCTTGTGATGATTCTGTGAGACAGCATGTATATTCTGATTCGACAGATGGGGCAGCTGGATTCAGGGAGCGTAGGTGCCTCCGCAGAGCCACAGAGCAGGTGCTGCTGGAGCCAGCCTTGGCATCCAGGCTTCCAGGCTCAGGGTCTGCTTCTGCCCTGCCTCAGGCTCCCGCAGGACTCAATTCCCAGATCCCAGAGGATGCTCAGGCTCACTCGCCCACAGTCTATTGCTAAGCACACAACTGTAATGCACGCCTCAAATCTTTTTGACATGCCAAATGCACCCAGTATCAGGCCTGAAACATACCATAATACCATAGCATCTAATAAACATGTTTCTTAAATATCTTCCTAGGTACTTATGCTGCCCTGGGATGCTAAAGGACATTCTTTCCTCCCTCCTCTCCACAGATGCCCTGTGGAGTAGAGAGCAGGGCTCCACCCGGGCCTCCGCTCCTGGACCCGCAGTGCTCCCTGATAGGAAGCATGTTCCCCTGTGTGCCCTCCCATTTCTCCTTCAGCAGTTCTGCCAGTGGATGGCAGGCCTGGGTATTTCTCCTCCCTTTGCAGATGAAGTAATGAGGTCTCAAAGATGTGAAACACCAGTCCCAAAGTCAGCCATCTTTAGGGACCCAGGGGACCAGATCCCACTGCCAGAGAGAACTGCCTGTGATGGGCAGTTGTGTGTGGTCCCTCCCCACTGCCAAGGGCTTCCCATATCTAGGCATCTCTTCTTTTCAAAAGGGGGACCCTAGCTGGGTGTGGTAGCACATGCCTGTAATCCCAATATTTGGGAGGCTGAGACAGGAGGAAGCCAGCCTCGGCAACTAAGCGAGGCTCTCAGCAACCTAGCAAGACCCTGTTTCCAAATGAGAAATAAAAGTGAGCTGGGGGTGTAGTTCAGAGATAGAATGCCTCTAGGTTCAATCCCCAGTACCAAAAGGGGGGGCATTTCCAGGGAGCTGCCCCCCCCCCCGCATGGCCACAGGATGCTCCTGGATGTGTGCATGCCCGGTCTCTCCCCAGCACCCTCATGATAAACATGATTTCAAGCCTGCTATGGCCTGAATGTTTGCATCCCCTCCAAACAGTTGAAATCCTAACCCCCAATGTGATGGTGTTAGGAGGTGGGGCCTATGGGGGTGGTCATGAGGGTGGAGTCCTTTAAAAGTGGCTGAAGAGACCCAAGTTCTCCCCTTAAGCTGCATGAGGACACAGCCAGAAGGCACCATCTATGAACCAACAGGCAGCCCTGGCCAGACACCAAATCTGCCTTGATCCTGGACTTCGCAGACCCTGGAACTGTGGGAAATACATTTCTGTTGTTTATAAGCCAACTGGTCTATGGCATTTTATTACAGCAGCCCAAACAGTCTAAGACAGAGCCCAGTGGAGAGGCCTTGTCACCTGCATCGCTGTGCCCCTTGCCACTCTCTAAAACAAGAAGTGCAGCTAAGTTCTAGGATGATGACATCTGACCCCCCCCCTCCAAAATCAGCCTTTGGCTCTAAGGAAGGTGCAGAAGGCAGGGACCCCTAAACTGCCTTGCCCCTCTGGTCTCTCACGAGACAAGGAGCTCCAATGACCCACGACTATTCACGATGACACTACTGTGTCACCCATGGCAGCTCGAGAAAGGAGTAACCCTCATCCCTGAGGGCCCACGGTCGGGATGGGAAACTATGACCTGCACATGTGGAAAGGAAAATCAAGAGCTAAACTAATAATAATAATAACAATAATGGTAATGCCATTTTTAGTAAATAAAATAAACACAAAGGCGTTAACCTGAACGAAGCTAACCCTGGGTCCGTAGATCACAGCTCTTGGGCAAGTAGATTTTTTTCTCTCCTTATCTCAATCTCCTCCTCCAAAGAGTGGGGATCCTAACTCTAACACCTCCCTAGAGGGGAGTGTGAGAGCCCGCGAGGCTCGGAAAGGCTGGTCCTGTTGCTGTGTGGTTTCGGCCTGTCCTTGATCTTCAAGGGAAGGAAGGATGCTGCTGGCCTAGAGCATTTGGAGGGTGTTTCTGCAGAAGGCTGGCCTTTTAAGAATGAATACAGTGGAGAAGGGAGGGTACCATCCATGAAGAGGACGGAAGATAAGAATCCCCAAGATTGGAATTTGGACATTAATTTACTGTCAGGGAGTCATGAAGCATGAGACCCAGCCCCAAGCTGACTCCCCTCAAATTCCTGGTGCTGCCGTAAGATGGACCGTGTTATTAAAGAAAATACCCCACAGGAGCCTAAACCAAACAACTCCAGGCAACAGGAGTTCAGGGAACCTTTGGCTCTATCTCCAAGGCAATTGAAAAGAGCTCAAAACAGATTAAAATATGAGATGAATTTTGAAGCCTGGGAATGAGATAAAATGAATCCTGTGACTGAGGAGCCAATATGATTATTTCATTATTTGGTTAGAAAGTTAAAATGTGCAGGAAATGTCAGATGCTTCCCCGAGATGGAGGGAGGTGAGGGACAGTCTGGCCACTGGGGGCATATTCTTTTAATATTAAAAAGCAGCTTCACCCCTGACTTGATTTTAATCAGAAAAGCCCCGTTGGTAGGGCAACCTGCCCTCCTGCCAGCCTGCAAGAGATCTTATTATGTCGCACGTCGCAGCCTCATCGCCCCACACACTCACACACATACACAAAGCATATCTGTCTTTTTATTTTGATTATTTATTTATTTATTTAGTACTGGGGATTGAACCTAGAGGCATTCTACCTCTGAGCTACATCCCCAGCCCTATTTTATTTTTTTATTTTGAAACAGGGTCTCGCTAAATTGCTGAGGCTGGCTCTGAACCTGCCATCTTCCTCTGTCTCCCAAGTACTGGGATTATAGGCATGTACCACCATACCTGGCTACATCTGTCTTTTGAAAAGAACCCCCCCCAATAAAATGAAATCCCACTGTTATCAGGTGTAGGTTGCTCCCCCCATGGCCCCTCAGAGTGCTGAGGCTGGCACAGCCCCAAACCCAACTCAGAGAAAGGCCAGCTCTTCCCACACCTCTCCCACCCTTTCCTGCCCAGGTCCTTCTCCTCTCCTCCTCTCAGAGCAGTACCCACTCTCACACTGGCCCACAGTCCATGCCCTCCTGTGCCTGTGTCCCCACCTCCCTGTCCACCACGCACTTGTTTGCTTAGTTATTAGTTATGTGCCAACCTGCAGGCTACATGGGGTGCTGGAGACCCAAGGACTACAAGGTCCAGTCTGTGCCCTCGGAGAGCTGACAGACTAACAGAGACACAGGCACGGAGGGGTCAGTGAGGGGGAGCGGAGACCGGGAAGGGGAGCGGGGAGGCTGAGGCAGGGAGGCCACTGAGCACGTCTTCTCAAGAGAGGCGGCCTGCGACCTGACCCCGGAGCCCACGTTCGGGCTTCGCTTATGCAGGGGAGTAGAGGGAAGTCCAGATGGAGCAGACTCCAGAACTATGCGAGGTCAGTTTGTGTTGTTTGTAAGCCACCAGGTCTATGGCGTTTTATTACGGCAGCCCAAACAGTCTAAGACAGAGCCCAGTGGAGAGGCCTTGTCACCTGCATCGCTGTGGCCCTTGCCACTCCCTAAAACAAGAAGAGCAAAGAAGTAAGCAAAGGCCCATGCCAGGAAATGCCAAGAAGACCCAGGGAATGCTGACGAGACAAGTTTGACTAGCACGAAGAGGCCATATGGGAGGGGAAGGGAAAAGCTAATCAGAAGGTGGAGATCAGGTGGATGGGGGCTTTTGTATTTTAATTTTCTAAAGAAGTACTACAATAAATAGTGCAAACTCAAAAGATACAAAAGGATATATTGTGAAAAATTAGGGCTAGGCATGTAGCTCAATGATGGTGCATTTGCCTGGCGTGTGTGAGGCCTTGGATTTGATCCCCAGCACCATAAGGAAAAGTTCCATCCTTGCCCCCCAAATGTCCTATTCCCCATCTCAAAGGCAACCAGTGTGATCTGATTCTTCTGTATACTTTCAAAAATATTTCATGCATATATGAGTAAATGCAAGTCTCTTCTAACTTTCATGCATGAATAATAGCACACCAAATACATTGTTCTGCCATTTTCCATTTAATTATACATACTGTAAACCAGTAGCTCTCAAAATAGAGTATACGTGATAGTTACCTGGCCAGCTTGCTAAAAGACAGCTAGCTGGGCCCCACCCTACAGTCAGGAAGTCTGGGTGGGGCCTGAGGATGTGCGTTCCCAGCAGGTTTCCAGGTAGGTGATGTGGATGCTGCTGGTCCAAGGACCACACTGTGGGGACCAGTGTAGGTTATGTTACACGAATCTATAAAAAACTACATTTATTCATCCTCATGACTGTATAGTATTCCATTGTGTGGATGAACAGTAATGTGTTTAACCAGCCCCTCCATTTCAGTTGTTTCCAATCTGTTGCTACTTCAAACAGTTCTTCAAGGATGACACTTATGCATTTATTATTTCACTCACGGGAAGTAGGATTCTAGGAGAAAGCTGGGTCCAAGGGAATTTGCACAGCAATTTTGGCAGATATTTCCAGACAGTTCTTGGAGGAAGCCTTGATTGCTAATATAAGGAATTTTTAATTTTACCTAATGCAGTCTTGAGCAGAAGACTGATCAGAGATGTGCTTTAGGCAAATTAATCTCTCTCCATGATGAGGCATGGACTAGAGTACAGAGAACCTAAGGGGCCGTGACCATCACAGTAGAGACTCTCAGGGGCTCCTCATGAGCCCACTCCTGGTGACCATGCCTTTGAGGAATTCCCTCCCCTGATTGTGGGTAGACCTGTGGCTGACTTCTGACCAAAGTAGGTGATGGGGATCGCTTCTGTGACTATAAGAGTCTGTCTTGCCAGTGGACTGGCACTAGAAGCTTACTCTCTCTCTTTCTGCCTTTGAAGGCACAAGCTGCCATGAATCCTACAGCACAAAGCACTGTATGCTGCCAACAACCATGCTCTGGGAAAACAGGTCCTTCCCCAGCTGAGCCTTCCAACAAGGACCTGGCTCTGGCTGACACCTGGTTCATAGCCTCATGAAAGACCCAGAGGCACAGGTCCCAGCCATGCCATGCTGAGACTCCAGCCACAGAAATCACAGAGATAATAAATGTGCATCATCTTAAGCAACTAAGTTTGAGGTGACTGGAGGCAGCCATGGATAATGGCTAGGAGAAAACATCTAGGAGGATGCTCGAAAATTGGGCCATTATAATGAAGACTTGAAACAAACAAATGTCAGGGACAGCAGAGGGGAATGAGAGTAAGGGGAAGATGTAGAAAATATGTCAGAAGAAGGCAAGACACATGGGATCATGAGAGGAGGAGACAGAGGAGCCCTGTACACCGGGGGGCAAGACTGTGCTGGACAAGATCCCTGCAACGGGCTGGCTGCATTTTCATGAGGCCAAACCACAGGGCAGTCAGAAATAGGGAGGAGCAGAAACCCTCACTCCTTACCCCTCTCTAAAACTGTTCCTTCCCTTGCAGATGGACTACCTCCATACATCCTCCCCAGGCCACCAGCTGCCACCTGCGATTTCCTGGCAAGGCAGAGAAGCACCCACCAAGGGAAGACCCACCAAAAATCAAGGTGGAATTTCAAACAAGTGGAGAAAAGATGGGCTTTTCAACTTAATGTGTTGAAACAACTCAGGAATCATGTGAAAAATAAAAATGAATCATATGTATTGAAGACCAAAAGAAAAAATAAAACTAAAAAAAAGAGCTAGAAGAAAAATTTGGGAGAATATTCATAATAATCTTGAAGTAGGAAGGATTTTCAAAGCACAGCCCCAACCTAAATGTCATTTTTTAAAAGGCTACATCTGAGTTAAAATATTTTAAATATTCAATACTAGGAAACAAAATGAAATCAAGAGTTAAGTGTCAAAATAGGGAGATAATATATGCAACACATGCCAGACTCATGGCACATGTCTGTCAGCACATGCCTGTGATCCCAGCTACTCTGGAGGCTGAGGCAGGAGGACTGCAAGTTTCAAAGCCAGCCTGGGTAACTTAGTGAGATCCTCTCTCAAAAAAATAAATAAAAGATGAAAATGGCTGGGAATGTAGCTCAGTGGTAGAGCAGTCCGGGTTCAATCCCTAGTACTACAAAAAAAATTATATATATATATATATATATATACATGCACAACACATATGGCATTCATAGGGATAATTTCCTTACTACATAAATAATGTGCATATACAAACAGTGCAAGACCATAACAAAGGCCAACAGAGAAATATACAATAAAGAAGAAATTGTCAGTCCCTAAAATCAAGAAATGCATATGCATTTTCAACATCTAAAATGATGCTTATCTTCACACAATACAGGAAATGCAAATTAAGACTAAGAGAGATCCAGTTTTTCATGTATCAGGTTAATAATAACGACCAGTAAGTTTTAAAATACCAATGCTTGCTGAACCAGAATATGTGTAACCACCCTCATCTATGGTTGGAGGAAGTTTAAATTGGTGCCACTACTCACAAACATATGCACATATATACATATGTAAATGTGGACTCTCTCGAGAACACACAGTATTTGTGCCAGAGATTGATTCTGGTGGATGAATTATTTGACTGCTCCCCATGCCCAGGGAGCAGAAAGAAAACTTTTCATTGTATCCCTTCTGTACTGTTTCAGACTTTCCCAAACACATGTATGACATTTTCAACAATTTCAAAAAGTAATAAAGAAAGAGAAGTAGAGAGGATTTCCTATTCTAGGAAGATGGAGTAGATTTGCTTTTCCCTATTCCTTCCCCTAAGTACAATCCAAACCCCTGCGCATTATGCATAAAACAAACATAAGAAGACTCTAAAAGGTAAAGAAAAAGAGGCAACCTAGCCAGGGACCTAGCCAGGATGCTAAGTTTCCTGGACCTTCTTTTGGATTCATATATCTCAGATTTTGAGCTGAAGAAGTCAGCAACCTGGAAATACCAATGGGCACAGATAAGAAAAACCCCAACAAAAGCCTGCTGTCTCTAACCAAAGGACTAGGAAAGGAACAGCCTGTAAAGACAAAACTTTTACACAATAACAGCTCTACTCCAGCCAAATATCACAGAAAAAGCTGTGACCCCCACCCCCACATTGTGGTCAGTAAAGACCAAACAGCAACCCTAGACATGCACTACCATCTGGCAGTAATGAGCCAGTGCCCAAACCTCTCTGCTGGGATATGTTAAAAAAATCCAGTTAAAGTAAAATATTTAAGTAAGATCCAGAGCTCAAAATATAATATCCATGATGTCCAGGTTTCAATGAAAAAAATCATTTATCATGCCTTGAACCAGGAAGATCTCAAACTGAATGGAAAAAGACAATCAATAGATGTCAACTCCAAGATGAGCGAGATGTTAGATTTCTGACAAAGATAGTGAAGCAGCCATCATGAAAATGCTTAAATAAACAATTATAAACATGTTTTAAACCAACAGGAAAAAAACATAAACCCTAGCAAAAAATAAAAATAAAAATAAAAGATATAAAGAAGAACCAAGTGGAAACTTTAGGACCAAAAAATACAACAGCTTAAACACAATGAACTCAACAGCATTAAAAAAGTCAGAGGAAGCCAGGCATGGTGGCGCACGCTTGTAATCCCAGTACTTTGGGAGGTGGAGACCGGAGGATCTGGGTT
>PVJS01003866.1:27892-72841 GCA_004027185.1 Glis glis | reverse complement strand
TCTCTGTCTCTCTCTCTCTCTCTCTCTCTCTCCCTCTCTACTTAGTGAGGCCCTCCGCAACTTCATGAGACCCAGTTTCAAAATAAAGTATAAAAAAATAGGGCCGGGGGCGTAGCGCGGAGGTAGAACGCCCCTGCGTTCAATCCCCGGTACCACACACAAAAAAAATTTAAAACAAACAAATAAAAAAGGCTGGCTCCCCCAAAAAATAAATAAATAAAGCATCCTTTTCGTGTGTGTGTGTGTGTGTGTGTGTGTGTGTGTGTGTGCACGCATGCGTGTGTAGGGGCTCTTTAAAAAGCTGGTGTGCTGTAGATGGAATTGTGCCTGGAGCACAGAAGCAGGACCTTGCCCAGATGAGAACCGCTCAGTTACCTGAGGGCATACAACAAGGAAGGACAAGCATCTCAGAGGAGATGGCTTATTGGGGAGTCGAAATGAATATGTAAATAAAGGGTGGTTCACCCCCGATTTTCCTAATTGCTTCCTTCGCAGGCACATGTGGCTTCATACCCCATAGCCCCTGCACGAGGCAGTTCAGTGCCAACAGGACCCCTGTGACTAGGAAGGTCCAGCGTCCCTCGTTAGCTGTGCCTGGTCACCCAGGAGGCACGGGAGAAATGGTATCAGTGCACACCTGGCAGTGCACTCCCACACAAGGATGGCTGCCCTCGGAAGAGGTGGCAGGACCGGGGACAACTGTGAAGGGGGTCCCTTCTGGTCCTGTTTTTGCAGGGAACCACAGGTCTGGCAGCAGCTGCCTCCAAAACCAACCCCCAGGGTCAGGCCTTGACCCTTCCTTGAGGTCCCAAACACAAGTCAACCCACTATGGGGCATCCTGCCTCCTGCCAGGGAGAAATGGTGCGGGTATGTGTATGCACGTGTGCACACGCCATCCAGGATGAAGTGCACACGATGGAGGGCCCCAACCCAGCATGGCTGAGGCAGAGGAAGAGCAGGAAGAGCAAAGTCGAGCCGCGCGGCTGTGTGGTGGGGTTACACGACAGCTCCGCCTAACTTCAACTGAGCATTTATTTTGCGTGGGGCTCCCCGTTTCCTTTATACATGCCAATCCACAACTTCCTACCCCAAACCCTTGCAGTCAGATGTGTTCCAGAATCCAGACTTTTTCAAATTCTACAAAGGCAATACAATACATTTCTTGAAAATTTGGGGCAGCCCAGAAGCATTCAAGCAAATTGACCAGAGGTATTCACCAAAATGAACTCCCCCAAACCTACATATCAGCTCAGATCAAATCTTGTTGCTAAATAAGAGTTACACGCTTATTTATGAGTTACACACATACACACACACACACACACACACACACACACACACACTGCTTCAGGTTTCAGGCTTCCTGGAACTCGTAAGTGTGCCAAGAGGATTGTGGATTTATATTGTCTCTTTCATCTTCCTGGTGACCCTTCTGAGTAGGTACTGTTTGCTATTCCTGCCTCCTGGAGGAGGAAAGGGAGACACAAGGAGTTAAGTTGTAATGTCCCCTCAGACTGGTGGAGCCAAATGGAAGCCATGGCCAAGGTAGTTGACCGAAGTACCAGACCACAGTTTTACAGCTTCCTGGAACAAAGACTCCAGCATCAGCAAAAGTCCCCGGAGTGCCCACGGCCCACCCCATGACAAGGTATGAGCCAGCCCCACTAGGCAACGCCACCTGGAAGCCACACAGAGGCTGGTGCCATCCCCACACTTGCACAGGCCCTCACTAGAGCCCAGGGGCGGCTCCCACCAGCAGGTGAGGCTTGCTGCCCTGCCCGGTGCCCAGGTAATTACTCCCCACCCGACACGGTCTGCACAGATCACTTTACCAACAACAAATATGCTAAGCACACCCCCAGCCTGAGAGGAACAGGCTGCAGGTAAATCCCTGCCAACAGAGGCGGGTCTCCCAGTAGACACCCACATGGGAGGGGCAGGAGCCCCATCTCTTCCAAAGATGCTGCACCCCCGACTCCTCAGGTGCAGCCCTGCCCAACTCCAGTTCCTTCATCAGCATTTTTGTTTTCAACTGCCAAGAAAGATTTGTGCATAGGCAAAGTCCTAACGCGCCATTACCAAACAATTACATGGTAATTTCATAGGCACTGAAACACTCCCATCAGCGTGAGGAGGAATGGTGTCCACCCTACCACAGGCTGCCTGGACTTGGGGCTTGGTAAGGGGAACTCCAGCTATGAGCAAAACTTCCAGCTCAGCCGGCTGGCTCTTTCACTGCTCTGATTTCTAATTAAAAATTAAAGCAGGCACCTTTCTTCATAAAACCAATTAGACGGGAGCATCAGGCTGAGGGACCAAAACACGCACACATGTGCACATATGCACGCGCTTATGCATACATGCACAAACACACACACATCTTCTTTCCCCCTTGGCTAAAAATCCCAGTCCGGTCACCCATCCAGGCCACAGTGTACGGGCTCACCAAGCGCCAGGCTCTGCGTGCGCCGCAGAGGAAGAGACTCAGGGCCCTGCCTTCAGGAGTGTGTGCTCTAGCAGGGACTGAGAAAACCGCACAGGAAAAGGAAGACCATGGTGGGGACGCAGAAGGGGCCCCTCCAGCCCAGGGAGCTCGGTGCTGGCTGGGCGATCACAGATACCAGCGGCAAGTAGGCCTTGTGCTGGGTGTTAAGTTATGGAAAAATATAAAAGGGCACGGAGTGGGAAGAGAAAATGGCAAGGCCAAAGCAAGAAAAGGTAGCTGGCATCCTAAGAATGGAAATACGGAGATGTAGATACAGTCATGGGCACTGCCGTGGGCTGTATCGTGGGCACTTATAACCCCTATAAATTGATCCATTTATTGAGCAAAAAGAGAAATTACTATTTAAACAGAATCCGTGATTCCCTGCTCTTTCCCTGTGTGAGCAGGTGCCTGAGAATGACCGTGAGATGAGAACAGGACTTAGCTGTCCCTTCCATGGGCTCTGGTTTCCTTGGCCCATCCTAAAGCGGCGTTGCCCCATGCCTGCGGGATCTGTGATGGATGTGCACAGTACACGGCGTGTCCTCGGGCAGGCAGCAGCCCAGTGGGCGTCTTTAACCGAGTCAGTAATTCCGGCCTAGCGGACGTAGTCATTTGCAGCTGATGTGCCGCAGCTCCCATCCTCTGCACTAGTGCAGACAATGAGGCTGGGGTGATGTTGCTTTGCTGGAATCTCAGGGCTCCGCCTCTGCACCCTGACATGAGGCCCATCTAGGCAAATCCAGCTTTGGGGAAATTAGCAGGCAGGGGCCCTGGGGTGAAATGCAACCAAGAGAAAACAAAAGTCAAAGGCGCCATGCGGAAGCCCCTCCTCTAGGGGCACTAAGCATTGGACTGTGGCAAAGGGGATATTCCAAGGCCTTGGAACAGACCAGGAGGCAGGAGGGGAACTGAGACTTTGAGAGAGATTTTCCTCGATAACTACAACCTGTGAGCACCCAGTGGCTGATGTGTACCAGGAAGAACCTGAAACCCAGCCCTTCCCCTCTAGTCACAGCTTCCTCTTCCTCACAACTGATGGGAGAAAATGCAACCAAACCAAGAGGCCCTGGAAGGTCGTCCTTCCTCCCACCACCCAGATGCACAGGAGAGTTAGTAGACAAGTGAAGAGCCACCTGGGCAGGCGGCAAGGTGCACACACCTGTGCGTGTATGTTCATCCGCCCTAAGGTGATGCAATGTGTTTCCTTGTTTCCGTATTACACAAGTTGGAAACAAAGTCAACATTTCCAGCTGTTCTACCAACATGCTGTGTGATCCTAGAAGCATTTCTTAACCTTTCTGGGCCTCAGTTTTCTCTATCTATTGGCTCATTCATCTAACAAACATGTGGAGAGCACCCATTGTGTGCCAGGTGCTAAGCAGAGGGTACAGAGAGGACAGTCAGTCAGTTCTGCATGGCTCACAGGTCCAAAGCCCACCCTGGATGTGTCGGGAGCTGGACATCTCCACTCACGTGCTGGGACCATTAACCCCGCCACCTAGCACTAGGTGTGGAAGAGTCTTGGGAAAGCCAGGGAGTTCAGCCACTCTCACAATCCCCTTCCTGCTGGGGCAATGACCAGCACCAAGGGCTGCCCACCACCCTGCCCTCCCACACAGTCATCGGCCAGGACTAGCACATTGGAACACAGTCTGCTGTGGCCTCCACCACCGCGCTGCCACTCCCCGCCCCCTCCAGCTGCCTTTGCGCCTGCCGCCGCCGCTGCTCATTTCCAGGCAAATGTTCTAGTTAATTAAAACACACCCAAGTGCTCACACGCACATGAAGCCAAGCTACAAAATCTGCTGAACCAAATAGCAGCTCCTCTTCTCCAGCCTGGGATGGATGCAGGCGAGGGAGGTTTCCAAAGTTGACATTATTGGCTGCAAAGATTTGCTCTTATAATCCTACCTGCACACACATGTACACAAATTTACATGCACACCTGTGCACGTATGCACATGTGTTGATGTACCTGCAAACCATGCACAGTGCATGTGTGTGTGTATGTTCTGTACATATCCACATCCATACACACTGGGCACACAAACCTGTGCACAGGAGCATAACACGTATGCATACACCTGTGTGCATGTGCACACATGCGCTCACACATATGAAGACACCTCAGGGTGCGCCCTACTCCAGGAAGTCTTCTCCGGTTACTGTGGCCCTCTGGCTGAGCACACAAGCCATGGTTAGCAAATGAACACTTACACACTTGCTGCACGAGGGAATGAGTGAATAAATAAACGCATCGATTGGTGACCAAAGCACTGAGCAAACAGGAACAGCACAGCTCTGGCCCACAAGCCCGATTTTGTGTCATCACAGACCGAATTCCCCAGTGCAAGTGGGTGGGAGGGCGACCTCCTGCCTTCTCACCTGCACGGCAGAGCTCTGCCAGGCACTAACTGGGACGCACACAGGTGCACCTGTGCACATGGTTGGAAAACTCACATTCCAGACCTGGATGTCCACAACAACCAGGAGCTGGCAAGAAAGGATGCGGTCACCTGGCTAGCAGGTAGAAAGCGATCCCTTTTAATGTCCTGCTCCAAGAAGGGAAACAGAGTAGTACCTGGCCGTCATCAGACTTCCTGACATTCTGGACCGAGGACAGGTGCAGAGCCTCACACAGGCAGGTAGCTCCAGGTGACAAAACAGTCAGTGACGGGCAATCCTGCCCTCGCAAGCAGACCTGGCACTCCATATGCACAGAGCCCACCTTGGGTAGGAAGCACACACAAAGGCCTTCTTGACCAGGCCCTGACACTCATTCAAGGCTACCAGCCACTTGGAGTCCTAGACGGGGCATGACAAGGACTTCTGTTCGAGGGCATGAGGACAGCTGGGCTGGGGCCCTGAAAACACATGACATGAACAACTGACTGGCCTGCTGACTAGGGGCTGGCAGGCTCTCCCGAGACAGCAAAAAGCACGGAAAGGGGTGTTCAGAAAGGAGAGGAGTCAGTAAGACTGAAAAGTCACGAGTTACCCTTTCAAAACATGGTCCTGAACCGGACGTGGTGGCACACGCTTGTAATCCCAGTACTTGGGAGGCTGAGACTGGAGGATCACAGGTTCATGGCCAGCCTCAGCTACTTAGTGAGGCCCTCTGCAACTTCGTGAGACCCTGTTTCAAAACAAAGAATAAAAAATAGGGCCGGGGGTGTAGCTCGGAGGTAGAATGCCCCTGGGTTCAATCCCCAATACTGCAAAAAAAAAAAAAAAACATGGTCCTGCTGAGCACAGTGGCTCATGCCTATAATCCCAATACTTGGAAGGCTGAGACAGGAGGTTCAAGGGCAACCTCAACAACTTAGTGAGACCCTGTTTCAAAATAAAAAATAAAAGGGGCTAGGGGTGTAGCTCAGAGGTAGAATGCCCCTGGGTTCGATCCCTGGTACCACACACACCGAAGAAAGATGGTCCTGGACCAGCAGCCTGGGTGTTACCTTGGAGTTGTTTAAAAATGTAGTTTGGGACCTCATCTGAACCTGCTGAATGAGGATCTGCATCTTACACACTCCACTAGAAATTGTACTAAGAGCGAAACGAGAACAATTGTTTTTTCTTTGAATTTGCGTGTTTATTTTCCAAACAGCTACTAAGGTGTTAGGACAGAAATATTTCAGTTGTTCGGACTTGAATGCTTTAATACAGGAAACGACTGGGTATTTATTTTGACTCAGGGGTGTCATGGAGGAAGCAGTGACCCTCTGAAAACTGGATCAGGTGTGCTTCTGGGTGGTAGGAGAGAGCAGGGAATAAGACAGAGCCCCTGCCCCATGGAGCTGACCATCTGGTGGGGAAGGCGACAGCAACCGAGTAAGCAAGTGAGTATAGAAGGTGTTCGGTGTGCCGGGCGTGGTGGCGCACGCTTGTAATCCTAGTACTTTGGGAGGCGGAGATCGGAGGATCCGGGTTCGCGGCCAGCCTCAGTGCTCTCTCTCTCTCTCTCCCTGTCTCTCTCTCTCTCTCTCTACCTAGTGAGGCCCTCCGCAGCTTCGTGAGACCTGGTTTCAAAATAAAGTATAAAAAAATAGGGCCGGGGGTGTAGCGCGGAGGTAGAACGCCCCTGCGTTCAATCCCCGGTACCGCAAAAAAAAAAAAAAGAAGGTGTTCCGTGCAGGTGAGGGCTTCCTGGCCACCGCTCTTGTCCAAGCCTGTGTTCTTGCTGTGTTCTCCATGTCATCATGTCCTAGAACCAGACACCTGATAGGCACCTGTCCAGCCTCTGCCCACCCTTGCTTTGTGCTAGCCACTGAATTGAGTCTGTCTTGCCACCTGTCCACCTACCTGCTCAACTTCCCTGCATTCACTCGAGTCCGAGAGTCTAAGCCACTGCGGTGAACCGGCTGGTTGGTGCACTGTCCCCCGTGTCCAGCCTAGTCCAGACACAGCTGCTGAGCACAGGTCGCCTCACGTCACTGCCTCCAAGGCCTCCCCTGCTCTGAAGGTAAAGTCTCTAATCTTCACCAATCTCCAAGACCCCGCATTACCCTTCCCTGGGACACCATGCAACTTCTCAAAACCTGGATGCAGGTTGGAAATGCTGTCCTTCTTTCTTTTTCCATATAAATTTTCCTATAGTTTTTGCTTTTTGCCCAAGGCAGCCACCAAAAGCCCAGATTTGCAAAGAAAGGTGTCATGATCTAATGTTGAAACAGTGGACAACCTGCAGCTAGTCATTCACGGGACATCTGATGGATGCTGAATTGTGCTAGGTTCCCCTTGAAGTTTTCAAGTGCCCTACGGAA
This sequence comes from Glis glis, assembly GCA_004027185.1. Classification (NCBI taxonomy): domain Eukaryota; kingdom Metazoa; phylum Chordata; class Mammalia; order Rodentia; family Gliridae; genus Glis; species Glis glis. The sequence continues at coordinate 65,589 of PVJS01003866.1, read as the reverse complement.
GAGTTAGCTGTGGCACCTTGGGGTGTTTTAGCACACAGTTTGGTAAGACCAACCTCAATTATTTATTAAAAGAACGAGTGAATATAAATCATTGAGGGGACCTGACATGAGATACAAAAATCAATACCACCATACAAATGTTCAGAGATGTCACTGAGGGCTGGTTCAAATATGCCGGGCCAACTGCCCCGAGTCCCCTGGGTCTCTCTGGACCTCAGACTTGCCAGCAGTGCCCAGTTCGGGAGCCATCAGCCACTTGTAAGAGCACCACCTTTTTTTTTTTTTAACTCAGGATTGAACCCAGGGGCATTCTACCTCTGAGCTACACCCCCAAGCCCTCTTTATTATTAGTTTTTGGTTTATTTTTAAATTTTGAAACAGGGTCTCACTAGTTGCTGAGGTTTTCACTAAGTTGCTGAGGTTGGCCTCAAATCTGCGATCCTCCTATCTCAGCCTACAAAATACTGGAATTACAGGTGTGCGCCACCACACCTGGCAAAGCTGGTGGGAAAAGAGCACTTTCTAAGAAATCTTCATGCCCTGCCTGTGTTCCCAGCTCTGGGAACCCTAAAGCCAGGACAGTGGCCTCACCAGTGTGGACACCAAAAGACTCACCCAAATTTGAGGGTCAGAGGTTGGGTCCTCAGCAAGCAAAGTCGAAAGAGCCATGTGGGGGACTCTGTACAAGTTCTGATAGGGAATGAAAAACAAAGGGCGAGCGAGGCATGGTGGCACACGCCTGTAATCCCAGGACTTGAGATCCTCAGGACAAGAGGATCACAGGTTTGAGGCCAGCCTTAGTAACTTAGCAAGACCCTCAGCAACTTAGTGAGACCTTGTTTCAAAGTAAAAATATAAAATAGAAAGGGCTGGGGGTGTAGCTCAGAGGTAAAATGCCCCTGGGTTCAATTCCCAGTACCAAAAAAAAAAAAAAGGAAAAGAGGGAGGAAGGAAAGAACAAATGAAGGAAGTAAGGAATGAAGGAATGAATGAAGGGTGGATGGGTGTGGGTTTGGGGAAAATGGCTGCAAACCAACAATGTCCTTTATCCTGAACAGCTCTAGTTTAAGGAAAGAATCCACCAGCATGCAGAGCAAACAGCTCCTGGAGGTTGTTTATTTGTTTCAGAGACAAAGATAGAGGTTTATTTAGGAAAGTAGGGGATACATGTTCAAGGAGAACGGGGCCATCTCAAGAGGGAGAGAGCACCATTGGGGTCTCACAGTTCTTTTTTATGGTAGACCCCCATGAGGGGGTGGGTAGGGGCGCACAGCAGTGGTAGAGGTGTGGACTTCCTCAGAATCCTCAATGAGTGGTGGCTGGGTAGCGCCTGAGTGTGACCAAGTGTGAGACCTTCCTGATGATCCTTTGTTTACCAAGCATCTTAGGAATCTCAGGTGGGGAGATGGGCCATTATGATTAAAGTGTGGGCCTATCACAGATTTTTGCCTACGAAAGAACAGGCCCTATAGGGCAAAGATAAGGATTATGACATTTCTAGATTTTAAAACTATAGTTTCTCTTTCCTTTCCAGTTTGTCTCCTTTCTACCTATTTTTATTTTTCCTATCCTACCTCATTTCCTCCCTCTGAGACTTGGATCCCTTAATCTTAAGGGTTGATGAAGGGAAAGTCCGTCTTCTATAGCTTCTTCAACACTGACAAAGGACAAAGGCCCTGCCTAGCCAGAGACAGAGTTTAAATGCAAAATGGATCCGGGACTCTCTTTGGGCAGCATGCATCCCCCTGGGCAAGGGACCTTTGGTGGCCAAGCACTTTGGGGCTGCTGAAGGGGCAGGGAAACTCGAGTGTATTAACACCGCCACGTCCACGTGGGCGGCAGGCTTCATGAAGCCAGCAGGGCAGGCTTACAAACCTTGGCACTGGAAGCATGGGCTGAGGGATTAAATGGCAGGGTGTGTGCTGCAAAGCAGAGGCTAATGAGACCTCAGGCTGGATCGTTCACCACGATGTCAAGGGCATCAAGCTCATGACTCTGGGGCCAGCCTGCCGTGACTGGAGCCTGTGTGCACCCAGCCCACAGCCTGGCCACACCTCAAGTGCCTGCCACGGCCTCCGGAGGTTCCTGGAGGTGGCATGGGTTGTCATTTCCAACCCTTTGTCTATGTTGTGTGCTCCAATCTTTGTATGTTATGGTTTTCAAACATCAGAATTCTTTTTTTTTTTTTTTTTTTTGGTACCAGGGATTGAACGCAGGGGCGTTCTACCTCCGCGCCACACCCCCGGCCCTATTTTTTATACTTAGTTTGAAACCGGGTCTCACGAAGTTGCGGAGGGCCTCACTAAGAAGAGAGAGAGAGAGAGAGAGAGAGAGAGAGAGAGAGAGAGAGAGCTGAGGCTGGCCGCGAACCCGGATCCTCCGGTCTCCGCCTCCCAAAGTACTGGGATTACAAGCATGCGCCACCACGCCCGGCTAACATCAGAATTCTTTCTGGACCTTCGAATGCCCTCCTCCGTCCCTGCCAGCCTCTGTCTTCCACCTTTGCTCTCCGCCTCCCCTCACCCCTCTTCCACTCCCCTGTGTGTAATTTCCTCCCGTACCCGTGGCTGAATCTGCTTCTAGAGCCAGCTCTCGCAACTTCGTCCCGTTTCCTGTACCTTCACCCTCTGCGCTCTGCCCGCCTCTGTTGCGCCTCTCCTCCGTCCCCCTCATCCTGTCCCTTTTCCTCTCCACTCCTCTCTTCTAGCCATTCCTCTGGCTCCTCTTCCACCACAGGAGACAGGACTCAGAAGAAGGGAACCATGAGCTTGCTGCAAGCTCCTGGGGCCGGCCAAGCGAGTCCCATTCCACCTGCTCAGGAAAGAGGCAGAGCACAGACGGCCCAGCCCCAGGGGCCAGCCGCGGGCTGCCAGACCGTCCTGGTCCGCACTTGCAGCTCCAGGGTCTGGAGCTAGGCCGAGGCCTGCGAATTCCCTTCACCTCCCCCTGCACTGACTGTCCTGGCCTCGGTTCCCAGGAGGGGCATTGCATCTGGCCAGAACAGAACCTCTGACAGATGGGATGTCGCCCTGAGCACAGCGAGAGGGCCTGAGAGATGGGAGGGAGGAGGGCGGGGGCTTGCGGGGGCGCCGAGCCCGTGGAAGCAAGAGGGGTCAGTCACACAGGCTGCCCAGGCTCAACCACCATCCCTGCCACGTCCTCACTGTGTGATCTTGGGAAATTACCGAACCTCTCTACCCTCAGTTTCCTCATTGATAAAATGGGAGTGCTGGTCACAATGCCCACCTTGCTGGACAGCAACGATGAGGAGCGGGAAGATGCATGTGGTTAAAGGCACCCTATAAAGGGCAATTATTTTGTTACAGTGACAATTATCATATCTAGGACCTATGTTGGCAACCCTGAGCAGGGGTCAGGACTTCAGCAGGAAGTCCTTGTCTGGGAGACTCCTCTGCCACCACCAGCCCAGGGTGGACACCATGACAAGCGAAGGAGCCTCGAGGCAGAGGCTGCACTTAGCACCATGTCTGTCCGTGCCTCACCCTGAGAACAGGCCCCTCCCCAGGCCACAGACCTGCAATGGCCAGAGGAGTGGGGACTGGCCCTGGCCATCTGTCTGTGTTCCTCACCAATTACAATCTGTGGACAGGTGGCAGAGGGGAGCCTGGTGTCTGCCACCAACTTTGCTATCTGACCTTCCGCCCCAGAATGCTTCTTTAGCTCTCCCATGTGCCACCGATGGGGCACTCAGCGGTGACCAAGACCAATGTGGCCCTTCAGGGAGTTCTCCTATCACGCGGGAGACAGAAAATCAGAAAAGCATTACTGGGATAAGAGCCATAAAGAAGAACTCAATATGAGTTCATTCTTATACTTAACATTGAGAGGATATTCTTATATTTAATATTAGTATATTCTTGTTTCTTTTCTTTTTTTTTTTTTTTTTTTTTTTTTTTTTTTTTTTTTTTTTTTTTTTTTTTTTTTTTTTTTTTTGCTGGGTAATAAACCCAGGGCCTCATGCATGCAAGGCAAGCACTCTATCACTGAGCCGCACCCTCAAGCCTATAAGTATAGTCTTGCAATTACTATAAGCATATTCCTTCTATGGAATTCCAAATTTTGGAATGTCAGAGGTGGGTGAAATCAACTCTCTTCTGTAGACAGAGAAATTAATACCCAGGGGACAAGGAGTCAAATCCACTCATGGCCACTTAGTGGTACTTCCAGGCTAGAACTCAGTTCTCTAGAACCCAAATTCAAAGTTCTTTCCCCTCTGCCACGAGGCACATTGAGAACAGTCTCCTTAGGGTGCCAGGGTCCAAGAGGGAACTGGGAGGAAGAGAGGCCTCCTATGTATTTCTTTTTTTTTATGTGCTTTCATTGGTGCATTATAGTCTCACATCATAATGTAAATCATGGTGACAATGACCCTGTGTATTTGTAACATGCCAGGCATGAGGCTGAGCATTTCATCTAAATCTTGCACTAGGCTGAGTTATTAAGAGCAGCTACGAGAACCGCAGACCATGCAAGCGGCTCAGACCCCATTGACTAATGAGCAAAGAAGCAGAACATATTATATACTCTCTGTTATAATCCTGTAAACCCACGTGGTGTGGACAAGGAGCAAGAAAAAATACATAAAATGGAAATAAGGTGTTTGGATAATGCGAAATTTTTTCTCAAAATTCAACTTTTTGTCCTGGTTTCATCTATTTAATTCTCAGGTTGTAAAACTATCATAGCATGGCCAGATATATCAGGGATATTTAGATTCTCAAGTTGCCCTGGGAAAAATTAAAGGGACACTTATAAACTATCATGAGGACATCTGTGCCATTACTTTGTGTAAAAGTTGGATGGTGAGAAAAAGAAAGCTGAGATTAAAAAAAAGAAAGAAAGAAAAAGAAAAAGAAAAAAGACCCCAGGCTACATGAGTAGTGTATTTGCCTCCCACTGCCTGCTTGGACCTGGACATGTCTGTCTTGAATAGCCTGCTTTGGGATGAAAACGAGAAAAAGGGGAGCTGGGTCCCCCAAAGGGGTGGTCAGGTAGTGAGTGGTCCCAAGACATAAGGTTCCTCGACCCCACTGGCAAGTCTAGCAGATCTGCCTTAGCCAACAGCAGCAATCTGGTTTGCGGAGAACAGGGAACCCATCTGGGAGCCTCCATCTTCCCAGAGCCCCCACTACCCGGATGTCCTCCCCCCAACTTCAGCCATTTCTAGGCCCCTCCCACCAGGCTAAGCAGCACCCCTCTTCCACCCCAGCCCAGCTGCAAGAGGAGCTGCCAAAGGGGCCTTGACAGGCAACAGTGAGGGGGGCACCTGTGGGTTCACCACTAGCCCTGCACACACCGGGCAGAGTGGATTTGTGTGCAGCCTGGATGTCAAGTGAAAATATACGGCCTCACATCAGTCCAGAAAGGCAGGGACCGCGAACCATCAACACGTGCCTGGCCAGGCCGCCTCCACCTGGGGCTGCAGCCAGCGGCACAGGTAACTTGGCCAGGTGCATAATTCAAGAGCCGCCAGGCCAGCCTCCCTCTGGACAGGCAGCAGCCATCAAGTTCTCAATGCCTGACACAGGGGAAGGGGGCAGCCCAGGGCGGAATCTTCAAGGGTCAAGCAGCAGCCCCTCTCGACGTGTTTAACTGCTCTGTGGCTTCATGAAGCAGGCCCCCTCAACAGACACTAATTGGGTGCCTACAATGGGCTAGGCACCGGTTAAGTGGGTTCACCTGGGGACAGAGGAGGGGAAAGACCTCCCTGATCACCTCACACCCAAGCCAGAAACCTCCTGGCACCCACACTCATTGCGTTATGTCGATGTTGTCGTCTAAAGCAGCTCTTGAACACACCCTTCGTTCTCCACCCCCACCACCTGCACCAACCATTGCCATGTCACTATGCCACCTGCCCTCTCCCCAGCCCAGAGCAATGAGCTCTACAACAAGCGAATGCCCTGACGCCACGACCCCAGTGTCCCCTCTGCTCCACGCTGGCCCCCATCTCCTCTGCGTGCAGCCCTCGCCAAGTGTCCCACACTACTTTGAGGTCCCTCTGACTGCTGCCGCTGTCCTGCTGTGGGTCCTGCCCGCCCTCAGCTCTGCCGTCCTCCACAATTTCTGTGCAAGGTCCCCCCTGGTTTTCAGCATAAGCATCATTCTTCAGAGAGGCCTGCGCTTCGCCTCTGCTCTTCCTTCAGCACGCAGGTGTGCCTTAAGGGTGGGCAATCAAGCACCACTTACCAACATTTCCATGGATGGTAGACTAACGGGCTCCCATGAGATTATAATGTAGCTGAAAGCCGGGCGTGGTGGCGCACGCTTGTAGTCCCAGTACTTGGGAGGCTGAGACAGGAGATCGCAGGTTTGCAGCCAGCCTCAGCTATTTAGTGAGGCCCTCCACAACTCAGTGAGACCCTGTTTCAAAATAAAAAATAGGGCTGCAGGTATAGCTCAGAGGTAGAATGCCTCTGGTTTCAATCCCTAGTTCTGCAAAAAAATAATTAATAATAATAATAAAATAATAATAACAACGTAGCTGAAAAACCCCTATCACCCAGCGATATGGCGGCCACCATAATGTCACAAGCACCACATATTACTTGTGTCTATGGGGATGCTGGTGCAGAGAAACTACTGTGCTGCCAGTCATATAAGAGTACAGCAGCCAGGCGTGGTGGCGCACGCTTGTAATCTCAGTACTTTGGGAGGCGGAGACCGGAGGATCCGGGTTCGCGGCCAGTCTCAGCTCGCTCTCTCTCTCTCTCTCTCTCTCTCCCTGTCTCTCTCTCTCTCTCTCTCTTTACCTAGTGAGGCCCTCCACAACTACGTGAGACCCGGTTTCAAAATAAAGTATAAAAAAATAGGGCCGGGGGTGTAGCGTGGAGGTAGAACGCCCCTGGGTTCAATCCCCGGTACCGCAAAAAAAAAAAAAAAAGAGTACAGCATATACGATTGTGTACAGAATGTAATACTTAATGGTAATAAATCACTATGTTACTGGTTTATATATTTACTATACTTTTTCTCATTATTTTAAAGCCTATTTATAAAAATAACTAATATCAAGCAACCCGCCATGCAGTGCCAGCGAGAGCCAGGCACATCTCGTGTTTACGCAGCTCTTCACCGCATCAAGAGGCCGTGTCGAGAACGGCCCCCGCCATCGGCCTGTGAAGCGCTCCGTGAGCTTCGCACCAGGACAAACGGCCCAATGACGCAGGCATCAGACGCGTGCCAGTCACCAAGTGACACGCCACTACACGTGCTCATTTATGTGCTGAGCTGTCTATCGAAGCTCCACCAGTGACGGGTCCAGGCCTATCTTGCACAGCAGTGTAAGTCTGGCACTCAACAGAGCCTGGCACACAGTAGGTGTTCAATAAGTATTGAAAAATCCCATGTCTGAAAATGCTGACACTTGAGCCTGGGGAAGCTAGGCGGGAAGGCCAGATTCCAGGCCTTCCTTACACTGCCCACACTACGAGACAGTTCTCACGGGGACCTTGTCCCCCAGTGGCAGGATGGAGACACACCTTCATGAATACCAGGCACTCCGCAGAGATGATATGAGGCCCCATGACGCCTTGGGCATCGTGTGCGGAAACCTTCCAGCCCAGTGAAAGTCGCTGCCCCAAAGCACCCCTGCGGCCCCCTCACAGCTTGCCACACAGAGTCCACGGAACACCGCCGGGGCCCTCCCAGCCTCCTGCTGTCCTGCAGCACTTGGGCGACCCTGAGGCCCTGGTTGATCCCTGTACAGCCACACCCCGGCTCTCCTACCCCCCAACCTGACCGAGAAAGACTTCTTTCTTCTCATCTCTCCAAGGGGTTTCTGATATATCAAAACCCAAATTTCTGACTTCCCTTGGAAATCTGGAATCTCAGGCAACACCAGGATCCGCCTCCAGCAGGGTCACCCTCAGGAGCCACAGGTGATCTGGATTCACCTGGCCTGGCCCTGGCTTCCCTGCCTCACCTGCTCCACCCAGTCACCATCAGCGCTGCAGTCCTTGCTCTGGCCGCACACATCCTCGCCCCAGCCCGGGACCACAGGCTGCTTCCCATCCAGACGGCCACGCCTGTTCATCTGTCTATGCCACAGCACCCACGGCTGGGAGGAGAGGAGGTGTGGGGAGAGTGTGCGAACCTACCTAGTGGATGGCGGCACCTGCCTCGGGGGAGCCCACCTCCACCGCATCTCGGCTACCTGAGTTCCTGTTTCATAAGCCACCTCCTGCGGCTTGTCCCTATAGTTTATTAACATCCACTAATAAAGCGCATGCCAGCCTCCCATGGCGCTGCCAAGAGAAGCCGGGCCGAGCGGGCGGAGTCTTCCCTGACCTGCTCTCTCTCTCAGCACATTTCTTGCCATAAGGGAACAATTAGGAAAAACTCCCTCCAGGTTATATTTAGAAAGGTGGGGGGAGCCTCCTCTAGTAATTTTCATTCAGTTGCCCAGGACTGTCTGTCCCCACCTACCCCCAGGCTGGCTCTGCAGGACCGACAACCACCTCTCCCCGCACATGGGTGGCAATGAAGCCCGGCCTCTGCCCGGCCCTGATTATGCCGCGTTTAAAAATAAGATGTGAGAGATGCATTATGTAAGACCTGTAACACTCCCCTGCCCACCTCCGACTCTGGAATCAAAGATCATCATTTCTGCCATCAAAAAAGAATGAAAGAAAGGCAGGAACAATGAAAATAGCCGCCCAACATGAGCCAGATCAAAGGCCTGGACACAGAAAATGAGGAGACAGGGGGGCCTTTAATTACTGCCTGCATCCTCCGAGTCCTGTGGCGAGAGGGGAGAAGAAAAGTTTTGAAGGCCACCAGGTTCCGTCCTGCTGCGGCTCCTGTTTCCACCGCCAGCACCAGTTCCCGACAAACTCTCGCCTTTCATTTCCCTCCCTTTTTTCCCTCCTTTTTCTCTGCCCCCCACATGCCAGACAGGACTCCCAGACTCCCCAGGGCTTGCCGTCCACCAGCAGAGAGAGCTCAGCGGGGTTCCTCGGAGACCTGGAGGAAGGGACGAGGCCGTACCTTGGAAAGCCGGCAGCTCGGTGGGCCCCAGCCCGGATGCCCTCCCAAAAACAGCCAGAGAGGCCCTGGGAGGGCCCCGGGGACCCACCACGGGAGCTGATGCTGCAGAACCACAGTGACATTTTTTTCTTTTCTTTCTTTCTTTTTTTTTTTTTTTTTGCAAGTCTCCCTGGTTGGGGGGGGGGACTCTTCAAATTCACATTGGGCAGGGCTCCGTGGGGCAGCAGATCAAACCTGAGAACCGGCTGTTTGAGCTCAGCGGCAGAAAAAAGGATTGCCCAGGGACTGAGCTTAAGTAGAAGCTGGATTAAACTTCAAACGCAGACTCCTCCTTTTTCTACACAGCAGACAGTCATGGCTAATATTGCAATATGGACTCTAAAAATGCATTACAAATAACTTACTCTGGGCTGGACTTGGGTCTTTTGTATTAAGAGGAGGAGCCAAAAAGATCATTTCAACAGAAAAGACACATGGGTGCCCACCCTCTAGCTCAGCAAAGGGATATCCCTGGAAGTTTGGGCCAGGGAGGCCAATGAGAGGCCCCAAGTGGGAGCCTGTCAGGAAGCCTTGCTGGTGGCCAGGAGGGTCCCCAGAGGATACCAGGGGCTGGGGCCTTCCCCAGTGATGAGATTCCAGGAATATTCACAACCAAAGAAATGCTAGACCAAGGCGACCACAATAGAAGTACATTTTAAATGTATAATGATTTAAATAATTAAAACACTAACACTGAAAACATACACTACGGAGTGTAACTGTGTTATTCACATGATAAATGAGTGACTCATTAAGACGGAAAAGCTTACACATTCACAGAGCCAGCAGGCGGTATGGTTGGTGGGAACAGAAGAGCGCTGGAACCAGAAATCATGAGATTTTCATCCTCCGCCTTCGGGGTGGCCCAATGGCTGTGTGTCCCATCAGCTTGGGAATGACCATCCTAGTGTCCACTCCAGGAGGCTCCAGAGACCAGCAGTCAGGGGGCTGGCACACCGGGCACCTCACGAGCTCTCGCTTGGGACACAGGCACCAAGATGAAGACTTGCAGGTCTGGGTGTAGGGGTGGGGGGGGTGCTACGGTCTGAATGTGTCCCCCAAAGTTTGTGTGTTGGAAACTTAATCCCCAATGCAACTGTGTTGATAAGTGGAACCTTCCAGAGGTGACTATATCACTTGGGCTCGGCCTTTGTGAATGGAGTAGGTTCCTGATAAAAGGACGAGCTCAGCCCCCTTCCCCTTTCTTTCTTTCTTTTTTTTTCCCTCTGTCAGGCATACTGTGGACCATGTGATGCCCTCCACTGTATTATGACACAGCAAGAAGGCCCTCAACGGACGTGGCCTCTGGATATCAACCATCTCAGCTTCCAGAAAGTAAGCAAATGAACCTCTATCGTTTACAAATTACCCAGTCTGTGGTGTTTTGTTATAGCAGCAGAAGATGAACACAGGGAGATGTGTTCCTATTTATGTTTTTGTTTGTGCTTACTCATCAATGTGGTCACTCAGGGCCCAAGATGGTGTTGTATAATGAAGAATCTGGGCAAATTTGGGCAAGGAGCCGGGCGTGGTGGCGCACGCTTGTAATCCCAGTACTTTGGGAGGCGGAGACCGGAGGATCCAGGTTCATGGCCAGCCTCAGCTCTCTCTCTCTCTCTCTCTCTCTCTCTCTCTCTCTCTCTTTCTCTACTTAGTGAGGCCCTCCGCAACTTCGTGAGACCCAGTTTCAAAATAAAGTATAAAAAATAGGGCCGGGGGTGTAGCGCGGAGGTAGAATGCCCCTGGGTTCAATCCCCGGTACCACAAAAAAAAAAAAAAAATGGGCAAGGATATACTGTTTTCCTACAGTAGTTTCGGAAATACCCAAAGTCCACTCCCTCCTCCCCGTGACTCTCAGGGGTCAAGCGGTGCCTACAGTGCCAGCCAGAAGGGAAGTACATACCACCCCTCACCCACTGGAGAATGGTCGAGAGTCCTCAGTGTTGCTACAAGCAACCCCGTGGGGCGCACATGGCACCCCAAAGGCAGGGGTGCCATCACTGGTATCTCCACACAGCTCTGCCAAGGGCAGCGGCAGGCTGGGTGTCACCAGAGCTGTTCCAGCGGGCTATGGATCTGTGTGGAACAGCTGGAAGGGCTGCTCTTCCCATGACAGACCTCTGGACCCATTGGGTCTCACGGTGCCCCCAGGACAGTGACCCCACCCCAACCCAGGGCTCTAGGGCCAAGGGCTGCGGCACCTCTCCTGGTACCACCTGCCATCCCACAGCAAGGGCTTCATCCCCATGCACTTGGCCCCTCTGGGGGTGTCCTGGCCTGGGCCAAAGGGACCAGAACCACCGCTTACTGACCGCAGCCCCCAGGCACCAGGAGGCCTGCTGACCTTCACACTCAACACCCACTAAATCCCCATAGCCAGGCAAGGAAGGCTTCAGTGGCCCCACTTCACAGGGGGTAGACTGAGGCTCACAAATAGGTTAACTGCTGGAGATCACAGACTTGAAGCAGAGGAAGAATTTGAACACAGGACTGTCAAGATCCAAATCATCTGTTTTCTTTCCACGGCATGTCGTCATCTCCACAAAGACGCCTCAGCACTTCCGCTCCTATCAATAGTAATAATAATAAATACCCTGATTCAGGGGGAAAGATACAGATCAGAGGGGTTGGAAAGAGGTACTATATAGTACTGTTGGGTTCGGCAAACCAGTTATGCTGCGGGAAGCCTCTTACCCCGCAGTGGGAGCAGACGGCAGCAGCACTGTGAGGTATGACCGTGAACAGGGTCAGAGGGGCCCAGGAAGGAAAAGGAGACCTGGAAACAGAGGGGCAGGGCTGGAGGAGTCTGGGGCTCCAGAGAGGGGCCTGGAGGTCCGTGAGCAAACCTAACTGACCCCTGTGTCCCCAGACATGGGCCCCGGGACACGTGGACAGGAGGGGTGCCCTCCCCTGCAGCCAGGCTCCAGAGGATGCACAGGCGGTCAGGCTCACTGGCCACTCTCTCCTCAGACACAGGCTCAGAGCTCTTTCAGTCGCATCTCTGGTGGCCAGAAGTGGGTCTGCTCCCTAGTTGGGAAGGATGTGGCCAGGTCAGGGCAGAGGGTCCTACACAAAGGAGTCTGCACAGTCCACAAAGAAAGACTCAGAGTGGAGGAATCGTAGACATAAAGAAAAAGAAAAAAGATCCTTTTCAGTCTATCAAACCCTCGCCCTCCTGGCAACTTTTCTAACTTGTGGACAGAAAATCTGCCACTATCAGGAGGACACTAGAGTCTGTACCAACATTCACTCTGTGGAACCGAACAAATTGGTGACCAAGAACTTGGGCTCTGTGGTCAGCCATGGGCTTGCGTCTAGGCCCTGCCACATTCCTGAGTGACCTTAAGCAAGTCGCTGTGCGCTTCTGAGCCTCGTTTTCTTTGTAGGCTAAAATAAAAAGAAGCCCGAGCCGGGCTTGGTGGCGCGTGCTTGTAATCCCAGTACTTGGGAGGCTGAGACCTGAGGATCCAGGTGTGCAGGTAGCCTCAGCTACTTAGTGAGGCCCTCTGCAACTTAGTGACACCCTGTTTCAAAATAAAGAATAAAAAATAGGGCTGGGGGTGGAGCTCGGAGGTACAATGCCCCTGGGTTCAATCCCTGGTACCACAAAAAAAAAAAAGGATCCCAATGAATATATCTGAGAGACATTGAGGGTATCAGAAGATGAGGTACATGGCCAAGTGGGTAGCTGTGGGCTTGGTGCAGTCTCAGCTATTGGTCCTGCACCAAGATGCCTCAAAGCATCATTCCAAAATGGTTGGCTCCCCATGAAATCCTACCATATCCAAGGTTACCAGGATTGGGAAGGAATGGTTTGATGAGCTCGGGGTTTAAAAAAAAACAAGAGTGACCAGGCATGGTGACACACACTTGTAATCCTAGTACTTGAAAGGCTGAGATAGGAGGATCACAGGTTTGCAGCCAGCCTCAGCAACTTAGCGAGGCCCTATGCAACTTAGTGAGACCCTGTTTCAAAATAAGAACTAAAATAGGGCTGGGAGTGTAGCTCAGAGATAGAATGTCCCTGGGTTCAGTCTCCAGTATCTATCTCACACACACACACACACACACACACACACACACACACACACAGAATCAAGCTGGGCGTGGTGGTGCACACCTATAATTCCAGTACTTGGGAGGATTGCAGGTTCAAGAACAGCCTCAGCAACTTAGGGAGACCCTCAGCAATTTAGCAAGATCCCATTTCAAAATAAAAAGGTTGGGGGTACAGCTCGGAGGCAGAATGTCGCTGGGTTCAATCCCCAGTACCACCCATCCCCAGAATCAAGAGTACTGATAAAGCCGGGCATGGTGGCGCACACTTGTAATCCCAGTACTTTGGGGAGGCGGAGACCGGAGGATCCGGGTTCGCGGCAAAAAAAAAAAAGAGTACTGATAAAAGTAGTAAAGCTTGGAGAAGCTGAGCGCCACACCTGCTCATGGCCATTGTCCACCAGCTTTACCTGGATCCACGTGAGAGGAAAGGTCAGTCTGCCTGTCAGTGCGAGCCACCACGTTAGACAGGAACACGGACCATCGCCCCACGCTTGCATATGTATCGTTTATTTTGTGGCATGAATAAGCATAGCTGTGAGATTAAATTTTTTTATTTTTTATTTTTATTTTTGTGATACTGGGGATTGAACCCAGGGGAATTCTACCTCTGAGCTACACCTCGAGCCCTATTTTATTTTTACTTTGAAACAGGGACTCACTAAGTTGCAGAGGGCCTTGCTAAATTGCTGAGTCTGGCCACAAACCTGTGATCCTCCTGTCTCAGCCTCCCATGTACTGGGATTACGAGATTAAAATTTTAAAAATGAGGCATATGACAAGAGTCAGCAGGGTGGCCAGCACAGATAAGTGTGGATAAGTAACACCACAGAGATGAGTGGTCCACGGCCAGGCGTGGAGCAACGCTCAGCATGCTGAGGCTGGGCAGCAACTGCCCGGGGCCGCTTCTTATACAGAACACATCACAGGGGAGTAGCCCTTCTGTGGGCTGGGAGGGAGACAACAGTAGGGCGCTCTCCTCCCCCATCTCCACTGAGCACCCATTATGGTGCTCAGAGCCAAGGGGGTCTGCCTCCCATGAAGCCCCACATGAAGGTTCAGCCCCGAGCTACAGTGAGGTGGGGGATGGACGCAGTGGCTCTCACCAAGGACCAGCGCCGGAACCCAAGCCTGACGCCAGCCCTAGGTAGGCACCGGAGACACCTTGCAGCCATCTCATCCATCTTACTGGCAACACAAAACCCGTGGGGATCAGTCACACAGAAGGAAGGCTGAAGAAAGGGACATGGGGGGACTGGGACAAATTCCTCAGGTGACACCCCTGAATGAAGACCTGATGCCCACCCATGAGCAACGTGTCAGGTGGCCTTTTACCCACACCCGTTCTCTTCATGCGGTCTCTGCAGAGGACAATAGCATCCCTGCTGTTTAGATGAGAAAGTAAGACTTAGTGAGATACTTCATCAACCTCCATGAAAGCAGGGGGGTCCCTTCACCCCTGTGTCCCCAGCAGAGTGCAGCAGTATGCCTGGCACACAGTAGGTGCTTCACCAATATTTCTAAAAAAAAAAATGAGTGAAGGGCTGGGCGTGGTGGCGCACGCTTGTAATCCCAGTAGTTTGGGAGACAAAGACCGGAGGATCCAGGTTCGCGGCCAGCCTCAGCTCGCTCTCTCTCTCTCTCTCTCTCTCCCTGTCTCTCTCTCTCTCTCTCTCTCTCTCTCTCTCTCCTTAGTGAGGCCTCCGCAACTTCGTGAGACCTGGTTTCAAAATAAAGGATAAAAAAATAGGGCCGGGGGTGTAGCGCGGAGGTAGAACGCCCCTGGGTTCAATCCCCAGTACCGCAAAATAAAGAGTAAAAAAATAATTGTACAATCCCTCTGTGAGTTCCCCAAAAGCGGAGACTATTTTTTATTCACTTGCTTCTCAGAGCCCATGAAGAGTTCATGAATAAGTGAGCGAGGGAATGAAATAATAGTCAATAGTCATCTAAGTGCTTACCATGTGCCAAGCACTGTTCAAGCATTGTACATACATGAGCACAGTTCATTCTCACAACAAACCTATGAGTTGTAGACTATCATTAGCTGTTTTACAGATGAGAAAACCGAGGCACCGAGAGTTAAGTAGCTTGCCCAACATGACACCATAAGCCAGAAGTACAACCGGGATCAGAACCCAGGCAGTCAGGCTCCAGCCTGACTCATGCATGAACAGAGGTTGAAGGATGCTTCTCCACGGCTGGGTGAGCGCTCCCTGCATCTTGGCCTGTCCCGTGTCCATCCCAACCTTCTGTTGAGCAGCACGGTCTTCCCTGGGCAAACAACCCTCCCTCCTGTGCTTCAAGTACCCAGGACTAGCCAGATAGCACTGCATTCCCACCACACTGATTGGCTTACCATTAGACACAGGACCAAGCTGAGCCAATCAGAGTGAATCCTGAGACCTCATTTCCCTACTGGAAAGAGAGGCTCCGCCCAGGCAAGGATAAGAGCTTGGATCTGCTAGGGACAGGAGGACTAACTTGAATTCTTTTAGAAAGAACCTGGCAGTTAATAAAGTCAACAAAGAAAGGGGTGGCAAGAGCACAAGCATGGTCACCTCCCAAGGACGAGGACCTTCCTCCTCCTCCTCCTCCTCCTCCTCCTCACTGGGGATTGAACCCAGGGGCATTCTACCTGCGAGCTACACCCCCAGCCCTATTTTATTTTGTATTTTGAAACAGGGTCTCACTAAGTTGAGGAGGGCCTCACTAAGTTGCTGAGGCTGACCTCAGGCTGCCCATGCTTCTTCCCAGCTTGATCAAAATGCATTGAATTCATTTCCCCTGTGTGTGTGTGTGTGTGTGTGTGTGTGTGTGTGTGTGTGTGTGTTACTAGGGATTGAACCCAGGGACATTCTACCTCTGAGCTACACCCTCAGCCATTTTTGTTTTTCTTTGTTTTGAAACAGGGTCTCACTAGGTTGCTGCAAGTCTCACTAAGTTGCTGAGGCTGGCCTCGAACCTGCTATCCTCCTATCTCAGCCTCCCAAGTACTAGAATTACAGGCATGTGCCACCATGCCCGGCTTCATTTTCCCTTTTTACATCATTTGCCACTTCCTGCGCAGGTGGGTGGCAAAGCTCGCCAATCGGGATCCAGGCAGGTTCCCGGTTTGGCCTCTGGTAACACCAGGCACTAGCTGCCCCGAGGGTTGCCTTCTCTTTCCCTCTTTACACCTCTGCAGGTGGTAGAGGTGGACACTCCTGAGTGTCCAATGCCCGGCACCCTCCTCCCCTGCCACAGGCACCCCACACACAGGACCCAAGCTGGCCTCTGCAGTTGGAAAGGGAGGCCCTGCCCTCCTCCATCCAGGAAGAACTCTCACGATCTGGCCAAGGCACTCCCTCTGGCCATAGTGATGGTAAAGGAGACAAGGAGCCAAATTTTGGTTACTCCTAATAGCTTCTTGGGATACCCTTGGGAAATGCTCAAGAACATTTGCAAGATACAAAATATGGTCTAGATACCTGTGAATAAATATATCTGCAATTAGTCAAAACCTAGAGAAATACATTCAAATCCACACCTCTGCACCAAGGAAAGGCAGAGAAGCATGGCCCTCAGAGGCGGCCTCTGGCTCCCACACCAATACCCCACTTGCCCTGGGACCAAAGCCTGTCCCTTCCCTCCCAGGGCCTCCTCCTTTCCCCAGCTCTACGCAGAGCAAGTCTGACGAGTGGTCCCTCAGCAACCTTGCAGACTATTTTATTTGTTCATGAAGCAAAAAAAAAAACTGGCTCTAGAGCCTAGAGGGTCTGGACTTAAATCCAGACCAAACATTTTAGAACAAGAAGAGCAGCAACTGTTTATGGAGCACCTAGTGTATGCCAGGCACACTCCAAGCCCTTACACATATTATTTTTAATGCATCCTCCCAACAGCCCTGAGAGTAGGAATTATCATCCCCATTTTGCAGATAAGGAATGGGAGCACAGAGATCATCATTAAGTGAGCAAGAGTCCCGTTACGGCTGGGGTTTGGAATGTCCCCTAAAGCTCATGTGTTGAAAGCGTGGTCCCCAGTGTAAGAATGTGCAGAGGTGGGGCCCTTGGGGAGCGACTGGATCCTGAGGCTCTGCCCTCATCATGGAGCGGTCCACTGAGGGATTCATAATTTGATTGGACAATTGGGAGATGGTGGCAAGTGTAGGAGGTGGGACCTGGTAGAAGGTAGTGGCTCCTTCCTCTCCCTCTTTCTGCTTTCAGTTACCATGGGTTGAGCAACTCTCCTCTGTCATGAGGCTCTGCTTCACCTCAGGCCAGAGCAATGGAGCCAGCTGACCAGGGACTGAAACCTCTGAAACTGTGGTGAGTCAGAATAAACCGTTCCTCCTCTAAGCTGTTGTGTCAAATATCAACAAAAAGCTGGCTGACACAGAAAGTCACAAAGTTGCATGTGGTGGAGCCAGCCATGTAATCTCGGGCAGCTTTGCTCATCTTCTTAGAGTCCCGGGGGGTTCATCTTTAACATAGGAACCCGATGTCCAACACTCAGTGTTACGGTGAGAACCCAGAGGGGTGATGAAAAGAGCCGAGCACTGTATTCTAGAAGTGACTCTTTCCCTCCCTTCCCATCACCTGCCGGACAGAGGTCCTCACACCAGCGCCCAGCTTCCCCAGGCAGGTGGAGGTCCTGGAGAGCAAGGACAGCATGCTCTGAATTCAGTGGCGTGCATTTGCATGCAGGGGTGTGTTGTTGTTGTTGTTGTTGTTGCTGTTGTTGTTGTTATCACTGATTTGAAAGGCTGGGAGGCTCTGGTTTAAGTAATTGGGCTGAACTGAGCTCAAACTCCAAACAAAGAGTGAAAAAGACCAAGGGTCCCCGTGGGGCCAGATTCCAAAAGCTTGATTCCACACGTTCTCAAGGTGTCTTTCCACCTCCGGTGCTTCAGAGAAGGAGGCCCAGGCCCGCCCGGCCTGGCTGGCCTCTCCACTTGCCCCTTTGAAGTGCCCAGCATGGGGTGGGCTGGCAGGAAACCCTGGGCCACAGAGGCCAGCTGTGGCTGCACCTACCCGCCCCCACCCAGCAGCCTCCCCGTCATTGTGCAGCCTGACTGGGCCTTTGTTGCCGGAGCCCTGGCAGGGGACAGCCAGGGACCTGGCCTCATTATATGCCTGACCTCAGGCTAGCCACCCCCCTTACCCACGCAGGGTGGAAGGTTAATGTGGCTGCCCGCCATGCAGGACTGGGCCTCCTCCGGGAGCCCTCCTCCAAGGGACAAAGGACCAGCCCCTTTCTCCTGTCCAGGCCCCAAAACAGCTGCCGGCCTGCAGAGCCCTTTCAGGAGGGAGCTGAGGGGCCCCGCAGGGCAGGCGGCCTGTCTTTGATGGCTCAGAAGTCACTGGGGGGGCTTTCCAAACTCCTTCCTCCCACCCCATTGAGCAGACAAAGCTCAGGGAAGGCTGCCTGGTACAGGAATGTAGTCCTGTCTTGGGGCAGGAGGCTGGCCCACACCTTTCCTTCTCTGACCTTCCAGAATCCCATATGCTCAGGACCCTGCTGCCAAGCAGGGCTGATTTCAGCCCCTCACCAGAGTGGAATGGAAGAGACACGTGGTCAGAATAAATTCAGAAGTGTCTCGGTCCCTGCCCCACTGGGTTCCTCTGTCACGTGGCTTCTGGGTCACAGATTTGATGTCACTCACGCAAGAGATGGCTGGGAACGAGGCAGCTCCAAGAAGGAGGGGAAGCCAGAGAATTGAGGGAAGGGGACACACGCCTGATCTTTTTAAAAGTCCCTCGGGCTTATGACATCACCTTCCAATAGGAGGCCCTTCCCAAACACTGATTACCCACCAGGTGGGATCCTGGAGTAAAGGAAATGCCACGGACCAGCAGAACCACCTGGAAGGCTGCTACGATTGCTGTCTTCAGACCATTTCCAGTGATTTGGAGGTCTGCAGAGTGATGCCGGAGTGACACACAGGTTTACCGAGCACGAGCTTTTTTGTTGTTGTATTTGGGGTTTGTTTTGTTGTTGTTGTTTTTGGTACTGGGGGTTGAACCCAGGGGCATTCTACCTCTGAGCTACACCCCCAACCCTTTTTGAATTTTTATTTTTTGCTTTTGAAACAGGGTCTCACTAGGTTGCTGAGAGTCTCACTAAGTTGCTGAGGCTGGTCTTGAACCTGCCATTCTCCTGTGTCAGCCTCCCTAGTACTGTGATTGCAGGTGTGTACCACCATGCCAGGCTACCACTTTTAATTTCAAAAACTCCAGGGAAAATTTTTGGGGGGGTGTTTTAGCTCCTTGAGGCGTGAGAGCCGACCTGGGGGCCCCCTGGGGCACAATGGGCTTCACTTCAATGAGCCAGGGCCAGCCAAGCGGTGGAGCAGCATGGGCAGAGCTGTGCAGTCACGTGGGTTTGGAAGCAGGCATGTCCCAGTGTGTGCACACGACAGTAACACAACAAAAGGCCAGCTGAAGGCCTCACCTACAGGCCAAGCAGGAGCCCGTGGCCACGGGAAACAGCCTGGTTAGCCCGTTGTCAGGAAGGGCTGCCTTCAAGGGACAAAAGGAGGAGGGGGGCAGGATGGCACGGGAGAGGCAGGTACATCTATACCAGGTATCTACTGCCCGTTGTGTTCTCCTCCACCCCGCACCATCATTTGGGAGCCTGTGTGTGCACGCATGCATGTGTGCCTGCGTGTGTTCCTGTATGCTTGTGCACACTGAGGCTTGCCTGACTCACATTGTCCTGCCCAGCTAGGAGATGTGCAAACGACTCTCTTACAAAGACATCGATTTTCCTCTTTCCCTTCCAGAGCAAGATCAGATGAGCTCCCAAAGCAATGCGTCCTTAACTTTTCAGTGGGGTTCTTTTGCAACTTGTTTGTTTGCAATATAGTTTTTAAAAAACTGGGTCTCTAATTGTGTCTTTTCTTGGCCACATGCATCTCCCTCGCTCCTACCCCCAAAGCAAGGAGGGCATGTGCGGATTATCTGAGCGTGCAGACTGCTCACGGGGCATCCTGGGCTCGAAGAATGCCAGGGGGTTAGAAATTGGGGAGGGGGGGAATTAATTGCCAAGAAAACACGAGGCTGTGCTGCGACTTTGATTCCATCAATTACCATTATCTCTCTCCGCAGGTCTGCCAACCATCCCCCGATCCAGCCCTGTTTAACTTTCTTTGCCAGTCGTGATACCCCGTCAGATTTCTGGCGCTGCCATGCTACCCGCCTAGGCTCCTTCTGGGCTCTTATCAGCCTCCCCCAGTCAGCCTGGCCGGCACAGCTGTTCCAGGCCCCCAGCCCCTCACTTTATCTGCTCACGCAGACCTTGGCCTGGCAAGCAGCAGGCCCGGCTCCTGCTCCACATTCCCCAGGAAGCCGGCTGGGAACACAGCCGCCCTGCTCCCAGGCCCTCTGAGAGTTCATTACCAGCCAGGGTCCCCCAGCCCGACAGCCAAGGTGCAGACCACACCGCCCGGCCTGGCCGCCGGAGCCGCCTGCATCATTAAAACTCCAACCTTCTGAAGAAAAGAAAGAACAAAACCACAAATTTAGATTAATAAAGCATTTGTTGATTCTACAGCAATTTAGCAGGCCCCTAAGAAACCCACCAGAGACCCGCGGAGCTCCAGTAATTTTCTGTTATATTATCTTTCTTGTAAAATACTTCCCCAGACAGAGTCCCCAAAGGGGCTCAAATATCACTGTGACTAACCAAAATCAATGTGCACTCACCTATTGACATTTTTACATAGTTTTTGGATTTAGTATCCAGCCGAAAACACAATCAACTCCTCTGCCAAGGAGCAGACAGGCACTTAGCTAGCCAGCTATTAGTGTTACAAAGGAAAAAATGTAAGCACCCAAGGGAGCGGGGTGAGGCGCACTGACGTCAGGGGGTAATTGGGTGTCTGAGAGAAATTGCCAACGGCTGGCCGGCTCCCCGGGGGCCGCACAAAGCCGAGCTGCAACTCTAATAAAGGAAAGGAAATTCTAGAAAAGGGGGCTTTGCTACAAAGGAGCCCAGGCAGACACCAAAAATAGCCCTTTGGAAATAAATAAATAAATGTGGCCAGAACATATAGATCTAAAAAATAAAATAAATCACTGCTCTGAGGAAGCCTTCTGGCCTCCCCTGACTGGACATCTGTTTGGGGGGCGCCGCTCCCCCACCCCTTCCGCTCCAGAACCACATGGATTTCCATGCTAGAGGAGGTCTGCCATCTAGTTTGGCAAGCACGATGGGTTTTCTGGAGGATCAAAGTTTGTAATCCCCTCTTTCCCAAAGGTGGTGCCTTCATTGTTTATTCGGAGGCCCTGGAGAAGGAATTTCTATTGTTTGTTTTTTGGTTGTCTTCATGTTTTTGTTTGGCTTGTTTATTTGGGGGAGTGGGAGAGGGGCCTCCTAGAATGCCCCCCCCCCCGGTTTAATGAAAATGTAAGACAGGTCCTGGCTACATGGCTTGGGCCTCCTTTGGACAAGGTCTGTGTTCTTGGAAAGTGTGTTAAATTTTCTTCCTGGCCCGTTTGCCCACCTGCTGACCCCGAGGTCAGAGGCTGTGGGAAGATCTGGGCAGGCTTGCTGCTTGCCTGGAATGAGGGTCCAAGTCTCTGGGAGGGAGGAGGAGAGGAAGAGGGGACCAGGCCTCAGGCTGGGATACCAGCAGAGACAGACGAAAGCACAGAGGTTGCTGGAAAATGCAAGCCTTTTTGAATAGGTGAGAGAGGGAGGCTTGGGGGGAAAGATAGCAAGAATGGGATTTCTAGGGTCAGATTCTATTTCATCACTTTGAAAGAAAAAGGATAAATAGGCCCAGGATCTTTAAAGAAAAAGAAGAAGAAAAGGGGGGAGGGAGCAGAACACACTCCAACCCAAATCTACTTGGAAATTGGTCTTAATAAATGTCTTTGGCTAAAAATGTCAAATCAGCGCCTCAGGGCTCCTGGCCTGCTCAGTCTCCCGGCCCCTGTGGAGGCCCCCGGGGCCTGCTGGGAGGAGGAAAGGCCCCTCCTGTGGTCTGCTCAGGGCCAGCAGCGCTTCATCCAACACTCTAAGAGCCACCAAGACTTCCCAGCTGGGGGTGGGGGACAGCAAGGACACAGGGGGCCGATTCCTCTCCAGGCGTCCAGTGTTGGCACCAAGGAAAATCCGGCTGGAAAAATAGATAGGAATCCTGCAACTCAAACCCGGCGTGGGGGGGAGGCAAAGCTCAGGAACGCGGCAGCGCCCTGGCACCATATCACAGACCTGAATCAATGAAGCAATTGCTTAATTAATCAGCCTGCTCGGGTGGGTGCAGAGGATCTCTGGGAGTGTCTGACCCAACCAGCTCCTGATGGGCAGGCCCCCCTCCTCAGGCCCCCTCGCTGGGCCCACGGGACCACAGATGGTTGAGCACCGTCTGGGAGTCTCACCGAGGGGGGAAAATGTGAGTTCCCTGGTCCCCTGTGTGATCCAGTCACTCTGGCAGAAAGGAGGGAGGAAGGAGGGAGGGAGAGGGAGGAGGAGGGAGGAGGGTCTTATCAGCAACTTAGAATTTCTTGGCCTTGGCTGCTGCAAGTAAGCTCTCAATGTTATTTTCTCGTCCCAGTCAATGAGACCGTAATAGAAATAGAGAGAGCAAGAGACCTGTTTTCAGCAAGCCAGTGAGTGCCAGATTTAGAAGAGAAAAAGGCAGCTCAAATTAACCCCGACGCTTAACATGTTTAAGACTTAGAACTTTTAAAAAACCAGTACCGAAGGTGAGTGCACAGATAGATGGCGGAGGCGGAGACAAACCGCACACTAAACTGGTGTGTGTGTGTGTGTGCGTGCCTGCCTGTGTGTGAGCGAGTGTGTATGGTGGGGGACAGGAAGGCACCCCTTCTGTCTTTTCAAGTCTTTAGCAGCAAAATGCTTGCAAAAAAAAAAAAGTAGCAGGCAGCATTGATACGTCCTATTCTGATGTCCCCAACCAGTTCGCACGGGGATTGGACTATCTCCAAGGTTGATTTTCTCATCTTTAATGCGCAGAGGGGAAGAGAAAGGAGGGGAAGAGGAGAAAGGGAGGGCAGGGGAGGGGAGCAAGCGGGCCAATATCTCACACCGACCCCAAACGGTTAATGATAATGAGACGGGAGCGCACTACAGGAGCTTAACAGCTCTGAGGGAGAGGGGAGACCCGGGAGAGGGGCATGGCCGAGGTGTTTTCAATTACCAAAAAGAAAAATAATTTATTTTTAAACAATACCCCTCGACACTGGGTGTTTAAAGAGAACATACTCTGGCCCCTAAAATATCAAAGTAAGATTTAAAAATAGAAAAGTCATTTCCCCCCTTCCCCGTTGCAGATTTTACTGTAGCGTTCTAGAAGGCAGATTAAATGAAGGAAGCTCAAACACACTCAATTTTGTCCTTTAGCAAATTCTTCTCTTTCACTCTTGCATGAAGAAAAAAAATCTCCCCACAGAGTTTTTCTCTTCTTCCTGGTGTGGATCTGGGCCCCTGCAGTGCCCTGTGTAATTTCCAGTTCCTCAGAATTCAGGTATTAATAAAGACCCCATGGGGACTTCCAACAATATAACCCTACATTTTGAGGCATTATGAAAGGAAACCCCCAGGGGTCTGTGGCTCAAATTTCTGAAATGTAGGCATTGTAAAAGGCACCCCAGGGGATGCCCGCAATAGAAATCTGCTGAATTCAAAGCATTTTGGAAGTCCTGGTGGGAGTCATTACTCCCACTGGAAGCTTTTTACAAAACATGTGTTGCTGACATGTTGACAGATTGCTCAGTGAAGTGTTTAGGTGCATGCACAAGGCGGGCCTTTGGAGACGCTCGGCGCTGCCAGCGAGTCTCCCAATGCTGGAACCGGTACCATCCATATTTCATAACAGGGGAGGCCAAGGCAGCCAGGGACGGGAGAAGTGTTCTCCAAACCAGCAGCGGGCCTCGCACCCCTCCGCCGAGGAGCCACTTCGAGTGGGCCGGCCCAGTCCTCGCCTTTGGAAGCCAGTCTGCGCGGCGCAGCTGTGCTGGCCCTTGTATCCCTGCCAAGGGCTTTACTGAAGGAATCTTGAGGCGACCTCACTGATCACCGCAAGGCATCGTGCAGATCAAGCTGAGGAGAGGACTGGAGGGACCCTCACCTCCACCCCTGGCCCTCTAGGAGAGGCGGGATGGCGGGGAGGGGGTTTGAACTCGGGCTCGCTGGTCTTGACAGCATGAGGCTCGGGAAAGTGATCTGTGACTTTAATAAGGCAGAGGGGCTCGGAGGAATTAGCTGCCTAGGTGATGGGGGCTGGAGATGGATGGAAACGCATCCGTGGCCCGGTGGGCCAAGGGCCAGGCGGGGACCCTGGGGAGGCCGCCTCACCCACAGCCCCACACCTTCCCGGGCTCTCATCTCCGAAGAGTTTCTGGGCCACTGACGCATACGCGCTGAGGAGTGCGTGCCAGGCAGGCCTGCTTGTGTGTGTACACACACACTCACACACACTCCGTGGCAGGAGAATGTGCCATATGCTCACGTTCATAAAATTTTAAAGGTAAAAGCAGATGTAATTTGATAAATGTGTACATGTGTTGATAGGAACACACACACCAACACACACACACACAAATGCACGCGCGCGCGCACACACACATTCCAATGCCAGGCCTTTTCTTTCCACCCCGGCTTGGCTTTTCCCGTTAGGACTTCCCCGCACGTGCACAAGGATGAGAGCAACAACCGGCTTCCACACGTCATGGCCGCTGGAACACACAAAGACATCTCCTCTAGAAATTTCCTTCTTCTTTTTTTAAATGTATTCTCTTGGAATTGTACCATTTATTATGTTGTCAGCTTGGGGTTTTACTGCGTTGGATTTTTTTTAGAGCACATGAAGGAATAAAAATCATTTCTGATCTTTATTGTTAGGCACGTTTAGAATCAGGGCTGAGGGGGTCGGGGCACACTGCTGGCCAGCCCAGCATCTCTCCAGGACTTTACCTCCATGCAGGAATTTACTCCTGTGCTGGCTAGTCGGTACTGGTAACACAGTCTCACCCCAGTGGTCTTTCTTGTCTTTTTCCTCCTTTCAGAAATAAATTGCATTTTAAAGGACAAATGGCTTTCTCAAGAGAAGGGTGCAAGATTCCATGCTCCCGACCCCCCCCCCAGGCTCCTGGAGACCAAGGCCCAAGAGTAGGGGAGCCCCCCGGGGTGCCAGCCCTGGGAAAGGTCAGGCAGGGAGGGCTGGCCCTGCTGAGTAATGAATTCCTTCCCACCAGCTACTCTGAGTGAGATGCCTCAGAACCTTCTGGAGCTGCCCCAGCTCTCCGGGACGCCAAGGGTTTACATCAACCAGTGCCTGTATGCCTAGCCCCGAGCAACACCCTGGCACTTCAGTAGACCTCCAGTAACCATGTGGTGAATGAATGAGGAGTGGACTGACCATGTTCAAGGGAGGAACGACTCCTCTTCAGAGTGGACTTTGGGGAACCCTGTTCTTCAAATGGGGCGTTGGTCCTGGAGGCTTATCCGAGCAGCTTTCCAGAGAGCTGTCTTTGCCCAGCACCCTGGCTTAGCCATGTGGGTGAGGGGGAGGCAGCACCCCTTCTGGGAAGTCACAACTCCATGTAAACCTCCCACTGAGCATCTTTCTCCTTGGAAGACAAGAATCCAGGTTTGTGTCTGACAAGGGTGACCAACTTGTTTGGGACTTTCCCAATTTTAGAACTGAAAATACTATGTTCCAGAAAGCCCCTCAGTCAGTCCCAGACAAATTAGGATGTTTGGTCACCCTACACCCTCACCCCCCAAAAAAACTGTGTGCTCTGTGAGGGCAGGAACCAGCTAAGAGCCTGATGCATAATGAGTGCCAAATAAACGTCTGTTTAATCCACACAGGCAAGCATGCTTGGCTGAATGAAGGCTTCTGTCCCTAAGTTGCAGTAGGTCCGGCGGGAACACAAAGGTTTGTGTCTCATCACAAAAGACAAAACTCCACTCCCACGTAACGGTTCCACGCAGACGCCAGAGGCAGCACCACAGCCTTGGCTGCTCTGGACGCCTTCAAGCATGGCTGCCGAAGCCAGAGCCAGCAGGAAATGGTGGGCTCCCAGGGACCTCAACCCCTTGACCAGAGTCCATGCTGCTCACCACCGGGGTCAGCACCCTGGTTGCCTAGAACCGCCCAGCTCCCTCCTGGCCTGAAGGCCAGTATAAGCAGGCGCCAAAGCTGCGACCTCCCTATTCACCCACTCCCACCCAGTTAGCCTCTGCACTCCAAGCCTTTGGACTTGACTTTTAAAGGTCAAATGAACCTAGCTGGGTGTGGTGGTGCACACCTGTAATCCCAGTACGAGGGAGGCAGAGATAGGAGGATCACAGGTTCGAGGACAGCCTCAGTAACTTAGTAAGAGCCTGTTTCA
Organism: Glis glis; assembly: GCA_004027185.1. Taxonomy (NCBI): domain Eukaryota; kingdom Metazoa; phylum Chordata; class Mammalia; order Rodentia; family Gliridae; genus Glis; species Glis glis. Next base: position 39,136 of record PVJS01003866.1, on the reverse strand, counting down.
AAATAAAAAATAAAATAGGACTGGTGTATTTCAGAGGTAGAACACCCCTGAGTTCAATCCCCAGTAACACACACACACAGAGTCAAATGATAACAGAGTGGGTGGTGGGCTCTCCTTCCATGAGAAGGTGGGGAGGTACTTGGAGTAGGAGAATTTCAATACGCATAACTCTGGGATGTCAGTAGAACGAGGAGAAAGCCAAAGGGCTATTCATTCCACAAATGCTTCTCACAAACCTTCCGGTTCCACGCCAGGCCCTGGGCCACACACGTGAAGAGTCAAGTCCCAGGCAGTCACAGCACCGCGTGGACCTCTGGGTCGCGCTGGGGCAGGAATGTCCCATCTTGCCACTGAAGACTGGAGTACACACCCGAGCACAACCACACACACACTGGAACACTGTAAAACTAATTAAAGTCAGGCTCCGGGGCGATGCACAACAACCGGATGCATGTTTACAGTCTACAGGTTCAAAACAAAGCTGACTGCCAAAGCAGGATCGGGACGATGATGCCAAGCTGCGTGCTCTAGGTCTCCGGATTATGGTTGGATTTTATTTTTGGTTTTGTTTTTTGGCTTGTCTTTATTTAATAGATCTTCCATGTGAATTTACATAGCCTAAAACAAGAAAAATATATTTTGAAAAACAAAGGAGTATATCCAAGTGCTCCTGGGAGCCCAGAGAAGGCCCATGGATGGCCTCTGCTCAGTGGTGGGAAAGTTTCCGGAGGCTCGAAGGAGGAGGCCAGCTTTGCCAGAGAAGCAACTGGGGAAGGTGCTCCAGGCAGGGGATGACATAGACACAGACGTGGCGGACGTCAAGTGCGGAGCAAGATGAAGGCATGAGACAGGCTGGGAAATGGGCGACAAATAGCTCCCTGACCTCCGCCCCATCACCACTCCCCATCAAATGTGAGGGCACCATTTGTCTTTGGAGAACTGGTTTCCATCTAGCAAGATGATTCCATCTCGCACCAAAAGGGATGGAGCCTCCAACTCCTCATCTCCAAGCCACTCTCTGCCGCAGTTACCTGGCCCAGTCCTGTCCCGGGGTACAGGCACAGAACCTCTGCCCCCCTTTCTAAAGGGCCTGCTGTCTTAAGGGGACGAGGGTACACCGCCTCAGTGCCCCACTCTTTTCCATAGAGCCAGGTGTGGACTGGGCCCAGGGCCACCTCCTGCCTGGAAGTGGGCTTCCAGCTGCTGGCAGGACAGCTGCCACTAAACATGGAGTCCAGGTGTCAGAAGGAAATTAAAACAAATGACCCTGTCACATTCTTTATCATCCATTCATACAAAATACAAGAGCAGGATAGAAGAAAAATAGGTCACTTCAGTGATATTTACAGTGACGAAGAAATCTAAACATCACCTTAAAAGTCTCATGACTCCACTGGCTTCAGAGGCCCAGGTGTGTGCCTGACCCAGAAAGGAAAGGAAGTCCAGAAACTGTAGCAGAGTGGGGTTCTGGCCCAGAACACCAATGACACAGTGGCACCGCAACCAGGTGACCCAGCAACAAACCCACAGGGTGATCCGCACACCCATCCATTCTCCAGAGCAGCCACAGTGATGGTTTTTGGTTTTTGCGGTACTGGATTGAACCAGGGGTATTCTACCTCTGAGTTACACCCCCAGGCCTTTTTATTTTTTTTTATTTGAAACAGGGTCTCGCTAAGTTGCCGAGGCTGGCCTTGAACCTGCAGTCCTCTTGTCTCAGACTCCCACGTACTGGCATTATAGGCGTGCACCACCACACCTGGCTCATAGTGATGTTTTTAAGACACACCAAATCGTGTTACCCCTTGGCGTATCCCTTCCAATGACTTCACGCTCGTCTTAGGATAAAATCCCTGCTCCTTCCCACGGCCCCCAAGGCCCCAAATGACCTCTCGGTCGACCCAGGTGTTCCTCTCACCACTCCCTGGTTCCCTCCATCCTGGGCTCTCGGCTGGCCACCCGGCATCACCTCTGCTCCCCAGCCTTCACATCTGCCCCTGCACCTGCAGCAGCACTCCCATCTACAGTCTTCGCCCACTCATCCCCTACTCACCTCAGATCCAGGGCTGAGACTCTTAGAAGCCCTACATACCTGCTCCTCCTCAAACAATCCAAAATAGAAGAACCACTAACCTATAAAATAAGTTAAAACTTTTATTTAATTATCTATCTATCCTTCACTGATTAAAAAAGAAAGAAAAACTTAAATTCTTGCAAAAGAATCCCTTCCTCCTAGGGGTGTGGTCCTGCCATGCTAGTGCCCTGAGCACTTCCTTGAAGATCTGGCTCCACCTCCACGGCCTCCAGCAAGGCCTCCCTGCCCTTGTCCCCTGCCCCCACACCAGGAAAACCCAATGCAGGCCGGCTCAGCACTGCTCAGCACCAGGGATGCACCTTCCCCTAGAAGCACTTATGGCAGCTCTAATTTTCCCACTGTTTGTACGATGCTTGGATTAATGTTTGTTCCCCCAGCACACCATCAGCTCCACAGTGGGGACAATGCCTGCCTCATTCACCAGCGCGTCCCTGCCTTAGCACAGGGCCCGGAACATAGCAGGTGCTTAATAAATATTTGTCGAACGAATGAATAGACTAATAACTGCATGAATGAATGGGGGACGACCATTCACATTTCAAACATGATCTTCTATGAAACAAAAGCAGCCATCACAGAGCTCCTGGAAAGAGCTGGTCCCCTGGTGAATTCCAGTAGTTCTTTCGGCAAGCATTACAAGACACCTACTATGTGCTGGGCCCTGAGGACATAGGGTGAACCAGGCAGGCCTCATTGCTAGCAGCTCAGCCCAGAAAAGACAAGACAGACATATCAAAACCCCAAATGTTTAATGGCATTTTATGAGAAGGGAGCCTGTGTGTGCTGGGGAAAGCCAAGGAAACAGAGATGGACTTCAGCAGGCACCATCGCTTCCCATGTCCTGTCTCTCCAAAGTACCCCTCAAGGTCGGGACAGCGCTGTCCTCGGCAGGTGCCGCCCCAGTGGGTGCAGCAGAGACGCACAAACCAGGCTCCCTTGAAGCAGGGGTTGGACACGGCACCCCTCGGGCCACCACGTCACCTTCCTCCATGCCGTACATATTCACCAAGCTCCTCCCCATGCGGGGCCCCGTGCAGCCACTGGGGAGATGGGGATCAGACAGTGAGCCCTTAACAGGAGTCACGACTAGCTCAGCGGCTCTCAGGCAGGTACAGCACTGCCATTTGGGCATTGTTTGTCTGAATGTTTGTGTCCCCCTAAAATTCATTTATGAAAACCTAACCTCCAACGTGACAGTACTGGGGGACCTGTGAGAGGTGGTAAGCCATGCTGGCAGAGCCCCCATGAATGGGATTAGCACCGTGATAAGAGAGGCGGGGTGGGGGGGCTTGTACGCTAGCCCCTTTCTGCCCTCCCATCATGTGAGGACACACAGGAGGCACCACTTGTGAGCATGGGACCTCAGCAGACACTGGCTCTGACGGCACCTTGAACCTGGGCTTCCCTGCCTCCGGACGGTCAGCAATAAATGCCTGTTGCTTAGCAATGACTCATTCTAAGGCATTTTGTTATAGCAGCAAGGATGGACTAAGACAGCAATCATAATCCAGGAGGTTCGACTGGCATCTAAGGCCAGGGATGATGAATATCCCGCAAAGTAAGGGACAGTCCCCTCCGAATGTAGAATTATCCTACTCTAAATGCCCCCCCCCCCAGAATGGAAACTCCAGCACAAACCTATCAGCTGAAAACAAACCAACACACTCTCCCTTGACTTGCACGCGCCTGCGGGAGAGCGGTGAGCCAAAAGCACCAAGAACAAGCCTGGGCTCCAGAGGTGAGGCGCCAGGTGTGTCCTTGTTGGGCCCAGAAAACCAGCTTCGCCAACACTCTTCCTGCCCTCTTCCCAGCTGCTCCCTGCCTCCGCAGCTTGCCTATCACTCCTGAAGTCCTGGCTACTCGAAGTGCGGGCCGTGGACCAGCAGCACCTGCGGAAGCTTGTATGAAATGCAGACCCTCAGCCAGCCGAGGTCTGCTCAATGAGATCCCACATTTTCACAAGATTCCAAGGCAGCCACCAGCACTGGGAAGTTTGAGAAGCACTGCCGGAAGCCGATCCGTGACATGCCCCACGCACACTCTGCCCAGAGATCTTCAGCGCCAGCAAGGGAGGCTTTATCCGCCTCCCTTCCCACCCTCTCTCGGCTCACGTCTCCAGGGTCCTGGTGAGATAGCATGGCACCTCCACCAGGGCAGCCAGGTGCCACAGGGCAGATAGTGGCTCCTTTCTCTGCAGTGGGTAAACAACAATCCAAACAGGTGTCGGACCTAAGGAGCCCAGATGAAGAACATGTCCACTTGCACCCCACTGAAGTTGAAGGATGACATGTGGCAATGAGGAATCTGCCAGTCAGAGAGGACCCAGGATGAGTATAAACTGAGGGCTGAAATGCTTTCCTCAGAACCGGGCCTCCCACCACCCCCCCACACACACACACACTTAACTTACGAATGCTCTGGGGCTCAGACCTTATTTCAGGCCTTCCCTCCCAACTAGACCAGAAGTTGCTGGGGAGGCAGGTTCTAGCTCCCCTTTGCAGACTCCAGGGATGGATGGGACAGGGATGGGAGGAGATGGGATGGGCAGGGACAGGGACAGGGACGGGACAGGACGGGACGGGATGGGATGGGATAGAACAGGGATGGGATGATATAGGACCAGGGTGAGATGAGATGGGGCAAGGGTGGGTTGTGATGGAACAAGGATGGGATGGGATGGGATGGGATGGGATGGGATGGGATGGGATGGGATGGGACGGGATGGGAAGAGTAAGAAGCGTGGGAAGAAATGGAATGGGACAGAGAAAGATTGATGGGATGAAAGGAAAGAGAATGGAATAAAGGCTGGGCCCAGCAACGCCCCTTCTCCACATCAACCACAGAAAAAGTGCTCCTACCAGGAGACATGTACACAGACGTTACCTACAGCAAACAATGGGAAACAACCTAAATGCCTGCCGCCAGGAGACCTGCTGCACAAGCCATGGTACATCCATGCTATGAACGCCACGCTGCAGTTAATAAAGAATAGGGAGATCTATATACCAACGTGGAGAGCTCTCTGAGGCATAGTACTGAATGGAAAAAAGCAAGCTGTAGAACGATAGATCCAATATGGCATCATTTATTTTTTTAATCAAAAATCAATACAACATTGTTTCTATGGCTACATATACACTATCTTTCATCGGATGTAAGACACCATGGATTGTAAAACACACCGTTATTTTATGTACTACTGAAAAAGAAAAAAAAAAACACTGCAAATTAAGCCATGACAAAAGCTGGGAGTGGTGCACGCCTATAATCCAGTACTTGGGAGGCTGAGACAGGAGGATGACAGGTTCAAGGCAGCCTCAGCAACTGAGCAAGACCCTGTCTCAAAATAAAAAAATAAAAGAAGGGTTGGGGTGTATCTCAGTGGTAGAGTGCCCCTGGGTTCAATCCCCAGTACCACACACACAATTACAGACACACACACACACACACACACACCTTTAAGCCACAACAAGCCACTTGTTGGAAGATACAAGATGCACCTGGCTTTCAGAGACATTAAAGGGTGTCTTAGAACCTATATAATACCTGTGGTGTGATGTAAACACATAGAAGGTCTGAAAGCACACAAGCCAAACAGCGACAGCAGGTAACCTGGGGGTTAGGGGCCAGGTAGGAAAACCTCTTATCTGTAATCTTTGACATTTTTGCATATAGAATACATTTATATATTACTATGATTTTTTTTTTTTGCGGTACCGGGGATTGAACGCAGGGGCGTTCTACCTCCGCGCTACACCCCCAGCCCTATTTTTTATACTTTATTTTGAAACCAGGTCTCACAAAGTTGCGGAGGGCCTCACTAGGTAGAGAGAGAGAGAGAGAGAGCTGAGGCTGGCCGCGAATCTGGATCCTCCGGTCTCCGCCTCCCAAAGTACTGGGATTACAAGCGTGCGCCACCACGCCCAGCTTGCTATGATTTTAATAATGTCTAATTTCTTTCAATAAAGAGTGATTGAACATGCCATTCAGCCCTCACGTAGAGGTGAAGCAATGCTGATCCTACTGTAGCGGCGCGTGAGTCCCAGAAAGACACGGGGTCTTTGCACCATGCTAAGTTGCACTGGGCCTGGCGGATAAGCGAGTCGGAGGCTGCCGAGCTCTGTGAAGTGGAGGAGGAGGTGCTTAGGAACGTCCAGTGGGGAAAGTGTCATCGGAAAAAAGAAGCAAGCGAAAGAGAATTTGATTTGGAGAAACAAACGATTCACAATCTACTCACAGACTACCATCAGGGTTACCTGGGGGCTTTGGGTTGCCCCCCAAAACAGCTGCTTCATCTACCCTGGCTACTCTCTGCAGAAACAGTTTGGAAAGTCATGCCATCCTGATCGCACCACTCACAGGGGACCTGCTCGGACTCAAGCTTCTTAGTCCACCTTAATATCCAATTCTGTGTGTCAGGGACAGCTGGACCTCAGCCTGCAGCAGCCGCGTCACCTTGCCCTGTGCACAAATAAAAATAGCTTTGGTGCTCGGAGCACAGGTTCCCTTGTCTTATCCTCTGGGGGTCGTGAGAGCAGCTCGGTCAGTGAATGGAAACCACGTGCAACAGAAATACATAATGAACAAAGAGGCTGGCTAGAAACATCCTTGACCTTCCAGCTTTTCCTTGACTTCTCCACTGTCATTGTCCCCAGGAAGCCTCCAACAGAATCACACTGTCCAGGGGGTGACAGCCACAGTGTGCCCTCGATTGCCAATTTCTCTAGTTGTTAAGCAGGCAATGGCTGTAACCGGAATGATAACCTAGTCATGTCTCTGTTTATGCAAAGAACAAAGTTTTGGCAGCTCAGGCCTCAATTTGAACAGCTCCACCTGCCAGGAGCCGCGCCTCCTGTCTGACAAATGTGCGACACTGTTCTGGGAGGAAGAGAGTGATCCTGTAGGACGTGGTCACTTCTGAGTCCCACCTCTCACTTGCTACTTCATTGGGGCTCTTTGATCCTGTCCCCGGGGCCTCCGCGTCTTCACACCATCGGCAGAACTCCTCTACTGGGGGGAGGGGACGAGGGCCCAGTTGTATTTGTCCTCACTGTGCACATTCCAAGCTGTCATCGTACATTTACCTATCTATCTCTTTGTTACCTGTCTACTCCCGCCAGGACAGGGATCACATTTACTTAGGTCACCGCTGTGTCCTTGACACTGAACCAGGGCATTGCATATAAATAAAAAACGAAGGTCCGAAATACCAAATGCCCTTGTCCACTGGAAAAGCAGGATGCGGGCTCTGGTTGGTCGGTGGTCTCTTGTCTCCAGCCCCAGAAGTCAGGAGGGAAGAACAGTTTCTGGGGCAAGAAGAGGAATTTGAGGGGGAAAGCCTTCTCTGCAGGCCAGAGGATGCTGCCCAGCCGCAAGTCTACGAGAATCCCTGGTCCTAGAGCCATCCGAGGAGTGGAATGACCACCCAGGTTGCCTCCCACCCACCATCCAATAAACACTTCCTGAGCACCTACTACGTGCCACCCCACCTACTACGCATCTCTGGCCAGAGACAGATACAGGTATGAGAAGGACATAGTACGAGGCTGCTCTAGGAGGCTTACCTTCTAATAGAAGAGATAATAATCCAAAACCAAACCAAAAACACAATTTCAAATAACTGCCATGAAAGTAATCAAATGGCATAATGTGACAGAAAAGAAAGGGGGTGGAGAAGAGGTAACATCAAAGAGTAGGCAACCCTGGGGCTGAGACCCAAAGGGACAAAGGACCTCCAGGTAGGAGGGGGGAGGAGCCAATGCCCTGTGGTGGGAACCAGTGTGGCCTATCAAGGCTCACGAGGAGGAGCCAGTGGGAGGGGAGTGGCAGGGCGGTTCAGTGCAGGGGAGAGTGGTCCAGTCCATCTGAGCTGCCCTGAAAACAACTGGGAACCTACCTGGCTGGGGAGGGGCTGGGAGGCCACAGACCATCCCTCCCTAGACTCCCCATGGTCTGCCCCGCCCCCACCACCTTCCTCCCACCTCCTCACCACAAGGTCAGGTCCCTACCCATGGCGGGGGTGGTCAGATTGGCCCCAGCAGATGTGACCTCAACACCCCCACCGCTTGGCAGCACCCCATGGAGAGGCCACAGCGTGTGTCCCCAGAGCCAGTTGCCACCCCCCTCCTGCACAGCTGCCTGGACAGCCTCGGCTTTCATAAGTGCCCCCTCCCCCCAGCCCTAATGTCATTTCCAAAGGCAGCCAAATTCCGCCAGTCAACCCCAAACTAAAACTGTTTAACACAAAGCCAAGTGTTTTATAATCCCCGGCACACGCGTGTGAAGCGCAAGACCAAAACAGCCAACCGGGAGTCACGCTCCTGCAGCCAAGCCACAGTTACACTGTCCTGAAGCCCCACCTCCCCAGCAACGGTCCTTTCCCTCTTCCCTGAGCCACAGGCAGGGCAGAGGGTGTGCAGAGGCCAAGCCTGCCCGGATGATGGAAGCCACACTGCGCCGGTCCCCTGCCGGCTGCCCTCCTTGAACCGCATGCCCCAGGCAGCGGGAGATAAACTTGGTTGCTTTCTCATTTTGTTTCACAATGCTCTTTTTCTTTTTCTCTATGTTAGGGTGTCATTTTAGGGATACACTCACAGGGTGTCAGGGTTTGGAAGAATCTGAAGTCAACCAGTGCCACTCCCTGGGACCCTGCTCCTCCCCTGCCGCCCTCTGACGAGGTGTCTTCAGGCTTCAAAGACCCCTGCCAGCCCTAGGAGGCTGCTTCTTATACACAGTCCAGAACGCGTGTCCATGTGGCTTCTAGAGCTGTCCCCTTGGGGTATCAAGGTCAGGGTCTCATCCCTGTCCCCCATTGCTTCCCCGGGCAGCCCCTGCCATGAAGGCCCTACAGAGCACGCAGGATAGACATCATCCGCTGAAGCTCACAACCGCCATAAGAGGGGGCGCTCCCTCTGAACCAGGGGGACTGGCCGAACTTCCCGGCAGGCTCTGACCTGTCCCTGAGGTCACGTCACCTACTCTGGGATTGCCACTGCTGCACTCAGTTAAATGACCCTCGTTCTTCCCTCTCTGAACAGCTTCTGCCTTCTGGAATTGGAGCCCTCACCCCTACCCGCTTGCTAGCAGCACCCACGTTTCCTCTGGGAAATATTTCTGAACTGGCCTGGGCCAGAAGTGCACATAACATTCATCAAAGCGTAGTTGGACTAGATCCAGTGGCCTCCACCAAGTCCCTGGATTCAGCCATGCCTGAAGCTAGTTCTACACTTAGAACCAATTCATTGTCCTATTTGATTTAAGCAAGTTAGGGTTTGGTTTTCTGGCACTGGTCACCAAGTAATCCTAACTCCTCAACTTGCAAGCATGACTTTGAGGCCTCCCCTTCTTTGTCTTCCCCTGAACCAACCACTCCTTCCAACCGCGGTCTCTCCAACAACAGGAACAAAGGAGTGCTACCCCCTTTCTGCTTTTGCCAATGTAACCTGAGTGTGTAAACTGACTAGCAGTAAATTCACTCCTTTTTCTTTGCCCCAACACTGCTGAGGCAGCCTTGGCCAGTACTCACCTACATCACAGAGGGAAGGAGCCAATCAGCTCACAAGAGGCTTTTTAGGAATCTCCTGGCAACATTAGCAAGAGGACGGGTGTTACAAAATGACAATTCTGTGAGGACAGGAACCAGCATCATTACTATACCCTCAGTGCCTAGAGGAGTTATTAACACAAAGTAGGTGCTTTTAAAAATCATTCAGTGAATGAATGAATGAATGAATGAATGAATGAATGACAGGGACACTATGGTTCCAAAGAACATATTTCTCCTTTAATCTATAAGTTTGCTTTTCCTTTGGGTGTCCAGAGTTATAGAGGAATGCAGGAATCAATCGTTTTCAGCTATGTCTTAGTCAATTTAGGCTGCTGTAACAAAAATGCCAGAAACTGGGAGACTTATAAACAGCAAATGTTTATTTCACACAGCCCCAGAGGCAGGGGGCCCGTGATCCAGGCACTGGTGAGGGCCTTTTCCTCAAGAGGGTATCTTCTTGCTATGTATGGAAGAGGCTGGTGGGAGAGGCTAGAGAACTCACCGGGGCCCTTTTATAAGGGCATCCATCCTGTTATTAAGGCGCCCTCGTGACTGAATCCTAAAGGCCCCATCTCTTACTATCATCACAATAGGGAACATATTTCAACAGATGAACGGGGGGGGCACAAACATTTAAACCATAGCAAGCTATAGTTATGGACTCATGAAATGACCCCCCTCTATTTGCCTCTTTTACCCCCAAACCAGGTCAGGATCCCAGAGGGGGGCTATGCCTACCTTCACCTGCAGGCATTTCCCAAAGCTTCTTCAAACTTCAAACTGGTCATAACTGAGACTAATAACTCGAGGAAAACAATTTTCAGATCTTTATTGTTAGAGTATTTGGGGGCAAAGAAAACACAACCCGACAGCAGGGAACAGGCTTTATTTAGGAATAAAACCTGGAAGGAGGTATCTGACTGGGAAGAGAGCCCACAAGTCAGAAAGCCCGCCTCCTTACTGGCTAGGGGCTTTTCATGGGGCAAGGAAGGGGCAGGTACAGGAGTAGTCATGTGAGCCACTGGTTGGTGTGCTAGTGGCCAGGTCATCTCGGGGCAGGGCAATGGTCAGGGGGAGTTTTCTTTCTTTGTTCCTTTGTTCTTAGTCCTCCTCTGGCAAGGCCTCATGGCCGGATCTCACAGCACCACATTTATATCCAACAGGATCTGGAATTAGCATCAGCACCCCCAGAAGAAAAGCAACAGGGCCTGGGGGGGGGGGGCTTCTGGCCTTCATTTCCCCCACCCATTGGTGAGAATGGAGAAAGGGGACAAGCAGTGTGGGACTAAGAGAAGAGAAGACCTGATGGGGAGACAAGCCGAGACTCCATGAAACTCTGTGTGATTGGCCCTGAGCTGAAGTTTTTTGTTTTTGTTTTTGTGGTACTGGGGACTGAACCCAGAGGCATTCTACCTTCAAGCTACACCCCCAGCCCGATTTTATTTCTTTCTTTCTTTCTTTCTTTTTTTTTTTTTTTTTTGCGGTACTGGGGATTGAACCCAGGGGGGTTCTACCTCCGCGCTACACCCCCGGCCCTATTTTTTATACTTTATTTTGAAACCACATCTCACGAAGTTGCGGAGGGCCTCACTAAGTAGAGAGA